>PVIJ01024545.1:0-12108 GCA_004024925.1 Scalopus aquaticus
ACACACTTTCTCTCCTCGTTACTGGACTGGGAGTGGGGATAAAAGGCGCACAGACTGCACTGAGGCATTGAGGGGCCAGTGGAGGTCCAGCCCCCCGTGGGGCAGAGGTGGGGGCAGGGGCAAGGAAGGGCAGCCCCAAGCTCCACAGTAGCTCCCAGTGGACACTGCTGGTTCTCCGAGGGCTTAGACCAGTCCCGGGTCCCAGGCTGGCTGGAGATGAAAAGGCCCAGGCCAAGCCGCCAGGGCAGGGGGACGCGAACTGGGCCGCCTCCACGCCATTGCCGGCACCACATCCTCCCTGGAGACGAGATCTGTCCCCAAACACCGCCTACACCCCCTATACTGGGGCCCAGACTCCCACTCTAGGACCAGGGTGGAAAGGGGGGAAGGAAAAGCGACTGCAACTTAGAGAGAGAGGAGGAAAGGGGGGAAATAAACACCCAAAGAACTGGTCAGTACCTTGCAGGAGGCCTCAGTGACAAGTGACCAGCACACAGCCGCTGGCCTGAATGCATAATTACCCCCACATGAAAATTCCCCATCTAATTTGATATTTGGTTCTTTGCAGAAGCTATAGCCTTCGTAAATAATATACAAAGTAAGAAACCTAATCCCGCCTGCTAGAATGTTTAATTCATCATTATGCGAGCTAATTGGAAGGTGATTATATGGTAATTGCTCATTAGTGGTGTATATTTATCGCTGTACCTTATGTCAAGGCCATGGGAATTGTGTAGAGTCTGTTCTCTCATTTCAAGGATCAGTTTCAGAAGCAGGAGAGAAGCAGGCAAGATCAGGTTCTTCCTGAAGTCAGGGTCCAGCCGAGGGCGATGGAGACCCGCTATATATAGGGCGTGGAGCAGGCTAGGGGCAGGGGCCGATTGAAGCCAGGAATCCTGAGTTACCAGCAGCCAGCCGCAGACCAGCAAGGCCGTCCTGGCGGAGGGAGAGAGAGGAGTGGGGCTGGGGCCTCTGCACCACTTTCCGAACTCCACCAGTCCCACCTCAGACCCCTCCCAGCCCCAAGGTGCGGTCTGGGCCTTCCCGGCTTCTACTGGGAGAGGAGAGCCGAGCTGTGCTTTCCCTGGCGCTGGGGGCATTGTGCAGCCCGTGACTGGTGGAGCCAAGCAGGCAAAGCTAGATGTTGACACTGGGTGGATGCAGGGTGAGGGAAGGTAAGGTCGAAAGGTGGTGGGACGTGGGCTTCTTCCTTCACTGAGCGCTGAGAAGTCGGGCAACTCCCACCTTCTGTCCAGGTCAAAAATATTCTCTTCAGTCCGCCGCGCGGTGAAGGGGGTGCTGGCCGGACAGAGTGCCCGGCTAGTGCCTAGGGAAGAGAACGCTATCTCTGGGAAAGGCTGCGAGGCTGGCAAGCGAACTGGACTCTCCAAGAAACGCAGAAAGGCGGGACCTGAGAGCTTCCCAGCCCCGAGCCCAGCGCCTGGGCTGGGAATTTGGGGAGGGGCGAAGGCCGGTCTTTCGTGCTGAGAGTGCGGAGGAAAGATGTGGACTCAGTCTACAGGTGGAGGCGGAGATAAGGACCAGACCGTGCGCCTCCAGAGCTCCCCGAATCTGGTCCGGAACCTGGAGAAACCAGTTTCAGCCACGGAGCACCGCTGCACGTGGGCGCAATCTTTGGCGGGCTCTGGCGCCCCCTCAGAGGAGTGCGACGTGCCCCTGCCCTCCCCAACTCCCGCCAGGAACTCCAGGAACCCCTACTCTCCCGCGGGGCAACGGGCACTAATGAACAAAAGGCCAATTAGATGCTGGGGCGCGGCTGATGAATGGACCTTTCGCTTTCAAGCGTGGCACCGCCTCAGGTTTCCTGCCGTACAGGGTCTCGCCTGGAGAAGCAGCCTCCCCAGCGGGGTCATTGCTGGGGTCAGCAGGTTCTCAAAACTCCCACTTCCCCCTCTCTCCAGGGCTGGTTGGGGGAAGAAAATCCAGCCGCAGAGCGATAGGCACCTGAGTAGAGCTGCTGAGCGCCCCAAACTAGGCCTTGGGGGGCCCCCCCAACCCTGAGGACCCCTTTCCCCTCCCTCCTGATCCAGCGATCCACCGCCCCTCTGAGGTGGCACCCAAGTAAATCAGAGGCTGATGGCTGGAATAATAAAGGCCTAGCAACAGAAATGCCCAGTTACAAGATAAGGTGGTTGTTTGCCGAAGTCCAGCATGCGCGGCGCTTCGGGGAGGGTCCCCCAGGCTGTGCCTTTGCTCCTGAGGTACACACTGCAGATCGTGAGACACTGACGCCGCCGCGGCCCAGACGCCATCGCGCGGGAACACACTAGGGAAACATTCGGAGAAACACACACGCTGAGCCCACTCCCTCCCTCTGAGAGCCACACTGCTATGAATACACAGGTCCACACTGCAGAGAGAGCCCGCCCCAGGGCTCCGCAGCTGCAGTCCACACCTTTGCAGCCATCAAGACTAGCTCGCTCGACCTTCCTGTCCTAACTCAATTCAATCTGGAGGCAGAAGGAAAACTGGACACTTTGACACTCAATCTACACAAGTAGCTCTGGCCTCTGCAGCCTCAACACGCGGTTAGCACAATTAGCACCTACACATCCGCCGATAGTCCTGGCTCGGCACAGTTACATGGCCGCACAACCACGACTGCTTTGCAGACAACTCATACACTCAACCAACACAAACACACAAGCACAACCTCTCACCCAAACTCACATCCACAACCTCCTTTCGACTTGCAGCTGCCCACAGCCAGCAGCCCAACCCAGATCCCCCACCACCAAGCGGGCCCTGGGCCAGGCCTCGGAGCCGCCGGAGTCCCTCCCCAGGCGGCCTGTGCTTCCCAGACTTTGTTTCCTGCGACTCCAGGCGGGGACGGGGAGGAGTCGAGGTTTCCAAGGCCGAGAGCAGGCCCGAGCCCCCTTTCTGCCTGGCCCGTCTGGCGGTTCTCCGCCTGCCACAATCCGCCCCTCGCACAAAAGTGGCTCGGCAGGTTCCGGGCCGCCGCCAACGCTCCCGCTCCAGCTCGGCTTGCCTGCCAGGAGCAGAGTCGCAAGGAGATCGGGGCGCTGGTCACCCAGAACAAGAGGCAGAAACGGGTAACTGTCCAGAGAGCCATGGTTTCTCTCAGCCCCTGAGTTTGTGGGGACTTGGAACCCACCCCAACCCCTCTAGTCCCCAGCCTGCCGGGCCGGCCCTGGGCTGTGCGAAGGAACAGATCCCAAGGGAGAATTGCACGCGGAGCCCATGTGCGCCTCTCGGGAAGGAGAACGTAGCTGGGCACTCGTGTGTTTTACATTCGGTTTGACCTCTCTGGGAAACACAAACTGAAAAACCACACTTCTCGTCTCCTTCAACCCACTTGGCACAGGGAGGTGCGCACTGAAGACCCACAAGTAATCAAGGAAGCAGAACGTGGCTCAAACGTGTAAACTAAATCCCCACTCGGGGTAACAGGCAAGATACAAGGCGACCTGCGTGCAGCTGGCCACAGGAAGGGAAGAAGACAGACTCTGGCCCTGCCTGGGCCAGCCAGGCCTGGCACCCCTGCACCACGAGAAAGAACACAGACTGGGGCATGCAGCTCCCACGCATCCTGCCCAGGGCTCCAGCCCAGATCGCGCGCCGGGCAGAGGGGACACGGTCGCCAGGCACACGCGCCCCACACCCGGCCTGGCGCCCCGCGCCCAGATACTCATCGTGGGGTGGCATCTCGCAAATATTTATATTCCTCAGCGCCACGGCAGCCGCGTCCACATTAGACGCTCTAATCCTGCCACTTTAAATAGATGAATTAATAAAGCAAACGAGGGGCTAATAAGCTGTCTGTCCTGCCTTTTTGAGGCGGGGGAAGGACTCGAAAGTGCGCCAAATTTGTTTGCAGTGGATCAAGGCGAGCCGCCTCTGCTTCACTTTCTTTATCTTAATTCCGACTTGAAAAGATATAATTATCTAGTTTGAACAGAGCTGCTATCAAATCCTTCTTTGGGCCAGGAAGGGGGCGTTGGAGTGGATTGCGGCTCTCTGAGCCGCTCGGTGCAGCCCGAGATAGCGCGTAATGAAGATGTGGCGGCCTGAGATACAAAGGGCATTAACCTCATTAGCATGAAACCTTTTCTTCTTACCATTGTGGGACCCTTTCAGCCGCCTAATCCCCCCTATTTTCAAAGCTTGGTTTGTAATAAAGCTTTTAGGTTTTTTTTTCAAAGCTAATAGTATTCTCTGATGATTTTATTGCTGTTGCACTATATAGGACTTTTACCCAAAAAATCTTCATCACCTCCCCTTTTCTTGTCCTTAAAACATAGCAGACGATGCTGCGGAAAGAAGCCTTTTATCAAGATGAGAACCTTTTTTTTTTTTCTGGAAAGGCCCATCTGAATTTTAACAGGTCTGTGCTCCAAGTTTAGGCTTTCTGGGGTTGGAGAAGTGGGGGGAAGGAAAATGGAACTTTTTTAAGGGAGTGCTGCAGCGGAGGCATCACTGCAGGGCACCCTGGCCGGGGCTGGTCAGCTGAAACCCACTTGAGTTTCCAGGACACCTAGGGCAGCACCTGTCCCTTCCAGAGGCAAGCCTGGGTCTCCCCGTTTGACCCCCTTCTCACCCGGCATCTTCCTTCAGCCAAGGTTCCCTCACAGCACACACCTTCCCAGAGGGGTGGGTGGTGTGAAAACACGCCGTGAACAAGCAGGGTTCTCCAGAGGAAGAGAGATGGAGAAAAAAGGAGAGACTGGAAGACATAAGGGGGGGGGGTGGAGAGGGAGAGAGAACAAGGATGAATTCTACTTTAGAAGAGAGAAGAGGAGGAAAAAAGAAAGAAAAATTTCCATAGTGCCCTATAGTCCTCACACGTGCACGGAATGTCTAATCTTAACTTTTCAAGGCAGGATGTTAACAAAGCTTGTATTTTTGCCCTGCATTGTAACTTGGCCTTATCACAGTGTAAAGGGTGGGGAGATTGTCCTAAATTATGTCCAGGCAGCCCCCCTGGATCCGTGGATTAAGAGATTAAAGGAGACCACTGGGCAAGGCCTCCTCTTTCCCCTTCATATTCCTGGTATGATAATTGCTTAAACTGATTTGCACTTTCACAAAAGCTCGCAGGACGCTTTGTAGCTCGAACAGAACAGACGAGGTTTCTCTATCAATGGAAATAAAACTGATTAATGCAGCCTATCAGGATAAGAAGCAAATGAAGCATGCAAAAACAACCTCGTACCCCCAGAAGGGGGAAGGGGGGGAGCTAAGTTTCCTCCAAGACTGGTTACAACTTTTTCTTTAATGTTAAAATTGAGAGTTGAAGGTTTCTCAGAATGCTTGCCTTATAAGGCTGCTGAGGCCCTTGGGCTCACCTTCTCACCTTCAGCATATTCGGGTCAGAAAGAGGAAAGAAGGAAGGAAGGAATGGAAGGAAGGAAGGGGAGGAGAGGAAGAGAGGGAAGGAGGGAGGAAGGAAGGGATGGAGAGAGAAACTTGTTCTTTGGGGTTTGAAGTCAGAAACAGTTGCTGCTAAGTGTTTTCCCAAATCCTTGGGGAATATTCTTCAATGCATAACTATGTCCAGATTTTAAAAAATAACTAGCGTTTAAGAGAAGCAAGCATTTTTAACCTGAAATTCAAACTAAATTCCCTCTGTGGGCTTTGTGATAGGCAAGATTGGGAAATTTAATTTCTCTTCCCTTTTTTGAAAGATTTTTTCCTAGTCCTCTCCTTTTTCCACCCTCGTCTCTCTTTAAAAGGTCCAAGAATCCATCAGTCTGGTCCTTTTGAGGGTGGGGTGCCCGGGTGTATTGAGCTTTGGGGGGCAAGGACCACACTCAAATGATAGATACCTCTTTAAAGAATTTCACTTCCATTTCCCAAGACAACTACTCTGAGGGCATATTGATAAATCTTTATTGACAAAATATTGACATTGACATACTTCTTGGAAGTATATAGTGTGTTAGAATTCTAACAAATTAACACAAAACACAAAAATATTTACATTCTGGTATAGAAGACATTAAGGAAGCATTTGTCACTCTCTTTAGTAAGTCTATGATCTTGGAATAGAAACTCAGTGCTTGAAAACTTGCCACCTTGTCCTTACCACTTATCATCCCCGCTAACTACAGTCCTTCAGGTTTTGCAGTAGATAGATTTCAAGTTTGGAATGGCCTTTACCATGAATGGTTGAATTCAGCCAATATCTCCAACCACTCAAAGGAGAAGTTTACTTCGTGGTTTTAAGCCTCACGATGTCATTAGGAAAGGGAATGTCCAAGAAATATCAATTTAGGAGTTTTTCCAGCACAAATCCTGACTCCACTTGTGGGCACCCTCCCCCCACCACCCCCCAGCCCCCCAACCTGCTCCCCATTTCTCCATAAGAGGACCACTATCGCTGAGCCTACTTCATTTAGCTTTCACAATCACTTTGACGTCAGAAGGTATCAAAAATTGTTTACAGACTGCACATTTCTCGAAATAAAAAGCAAAAGCAAAAGCACACAGAACCTGTCTTTAAAATGAAAAGAAAATTACAATTCGTTTTCTGTCTGTAGACACCATTCACCCAACAACTGCTACATGCATTTCAAGTTTTTGAACAGGTGTGGGATGGGGCTGGATATGGAATTCGATTGTTATTATTACTAATTATTTTTCAAGATGGGGGAAACACTGTGAAGTGCAAAAAAAAAATAAGTCCTGTGCCTGGTTGGGTTTTTTCTTTTATCATCATATTATCATCATTTTTTTAAAAATCGGACTGTGATAAACGGAATACCTGCTAGTCACCTCGTCTCCCGGTCTGGTTTTGACTGACAGCTCCCCTTGTCAGAGTGCCTTTGCCACATTGGGATCTCTCTCTCTCTCTCTCTCTCTCTCTCTCTCTCTCTCTCTCTCTCTCTCTCTCTCTCTCTCTCTGCCTCCCTCTTTCTGTCTCTCTCACTCACTCAGCTGCCTCTTTAGACAAGGGATGCACATCTAGGAGCCCTGTCCTCTGCCATCACGGCGCCGCCTGGGATCGGGACCGGCCCGGCCCTCGCCGCCCAAAGTCTGCGATGCCGCCTCTTTCTCACTCCCTGTCCCCTTCTCCGTGAATGTGTATGTGCTGCTTGGTTTGGTTTTGTAATGTTGTTCCTTCTCCTCCTCTATCTCTGTTTTGCTCCGTGTTGTCCGTTTCTGTAGGGTTCGGTTTGTGTGTTTAATCATCTGAGGTCACATCTATCTCCTCGGGACTCGCCTGCTTGGTGGCGATTCTCCACCGGTTAATATGGTGTGTCCCTTTCTTCTTCTGTTGTGAATCTGAGCCTTCTTCCTCCAACTTCTGTCTTTTGAACTTCGTCCTTCGGTTCTGAAACCATACTTTTACCTGCGGGCAAGAGTCAAATGGGGCGCGTTAGTTCCTCCACAGCGCCCTCCTACCTCTTCCTTCTTCACGGGGTGCAGACCCGGCCTGAGACGAGGCCAGCTTTCTATCCTAAGGGGCAGTCTCCCCATGGACTCCGGCGGGGAGCTGAGTTCCTAGTGTGTGCAAAGTGGGAAGCCTGGCTCCCTGCCTTCCTGGGTCTCCCCAGGGCGCCTTTCCCCAGGCAAGCGGCCACGAGCACAGTACCCTTTCTCGCCTTGCTCATGTCCCACTAAGAGCAAAAGTCTTACGAAGAATGGGCAACCCCTATAAAAAAAAATCAGTGAAGAAGGAAAAAATGTGAACAGGCATCTCCCTAGTTCCCCCTACCTAGCCAGCGCAGGAAAGACCTCATTCCATGCTGCAACTGCTTCCTGCACGGCCCAGAGTACTTTTTTCTGCTGCTTCCCCAGTGTTGCCAAAATATAGCGCCTCTTCTGCAGGGCCGGGGTCCTGGGTGGGCAGTTAGACTTTGCCTGAGCTTCCTCCTCCCTGCCCCGATGGCAGCAGGTGAGCGGAGCCAGGGATGGGGGTGGGGTGGTGCTGGAAGAAGCCAGGGGAGGTGGTGGGGTTCAGGATCTGGCTCTACCTTTCCAGCTGGGAAAAGAATCTAAAAGTGAAAGCTTCTGAAAGACTCTGGGGGAAAGGGAAAATAACAGAGAAACTAAGAACAGAAGAGACGGAGAACCCTGCCTTTCCGCCCCCTAACCAGTCTCGGGACAGGTCAGAGCCAAGCTCCCACCCAAGTCGCTTCAGTTCCCACCAGGGTGGGGCTGGTGGCTGGGCCTCCTCAGAGCGGCTGCTCCACCTCTACGGCGCCCTGACCAAGACTGGCTGCAACCACCATCTCCCCCTGGAGAAGCTGGGTCGAGGGTCCCCCTTCCGCGACCAGACAGTAACACTGTCCACGCTTCCCAGCATGGAGGTAAGGATGAGGGAAACCGTGGCTGCACCTCCCAGGCCCCGGGGCCTGACCCATCCTGACAGCAGCACCCCCGAGAGCCTCCTCGGTACTCCCTCCTTAGAGTCTGCGAGCCCAGGTTCCAGCGGCTCTCGCCGAATGCCCAGTCCCCAAAAGTGCCCCATGAAAAAACCGAGCTGGAACAAGGCTGAGTTTAATTTGCTTTGAGTTTGCTAATTGAGGGGGAGGACGGTTCATTTCTCCCCGGCGCTCGCCCAAGGCGCGCGTCGGTGCGCTCGGGGCTTGACACGCACACAAAGACTCCAGGCAGCGTGGGCAGCGAGGCGGACAAAGACCACCGCCGCCTCGGCTATCCAGGAGAAATCAGCGAGGCCGCGCCTTGTGCCGGGCCCAGCACCAACCCGCGAGGCACTCCTCGGTTTTGTCCCGGGGTACGTTTTAAAACAAAAGCCTCGACCTCTTTGCGCCTCCCAGAAAAAGTGTTACAACTTAATCTGCGCGAAAGTGCTACAGTTTGCCGGGAACTTTGACCCGGTCCTGCAGCTCCGGGTACAGTAGCGCCGACTGTAGCCCTAAGCGCCTCCTGGCCTGGGGGCAGGCGGCCCCGGGCCAGCCTCAGAACCCTGCGGCGCAGCAAGGGTCTGTCCCTCAGGGCAATCCCTCTCCGTAGCTTTCAAGCTCTGTTTCTCCGATTTACCCTCAGACCCAGGGTGCCTGGTCTCACGCAGGAATCTCTGATCCCCTCAAGGGGAGTAAGCGGAGCCTGCGGTGTGAACCCTGGGCCCGTGGGCACATGGAATTCCTCCTTAACCTGCTCGCAGCCCTCGCCAGCCTTCAATCCCAAACTCTCCCGACACCTGGCTGTGCTCTCCCTTTTTCTGGACCCCAGCCGAGTAGCCAAAATCACACCAAAAGTCTCACCAAAAGTGCAGTGGAGTCCTAGCCAGAAGCTGTAAGCCATGCCCAGCGGACAGAAGGTGCCATGGGCCCACTCCTCTAGAGCCTGGGGTGGGCAGAGTCCCTTACTGGAGCCCCGAAGCCGGGCACCTGGAAACTTATACATCCTGAGCCCAGGCTGCAACCAGCCCTCAGGCGCTTTGCCGAAGGCCTCTCTGAGCTCCACACTTGCGTGCCAGCTGCGCGTGTCCAGAGATGTGGGATGGGGTCGCAGCTCCTGGTCTCTGCTCACCTGAGTTTCCGTGAGGCTGAGGCTGTGCGCCAGCTGCTTCCTCTCGGCGCCCACCACGTAATGGTTCTTCTCGAAGGCGTGTTCCAGCCTCAAAAGCTGAGACGGGGAAAAGGCGGTTCGGATCCGCTTCGGCTTTCGGGCCAGCGCGTTGTGCAAAAGAAAGCTCTCCGGACTTGTGTCGTTCCCTGCAGGGGACACAGCAGAAGGCCCGTTAGAGAAGGCCGTCCAGGCCGGGCCGCGCGCTTGCTTCTTCCGAGCCGGGCTGCCGAGGCATGGCGCTCGGGCCTTCTCCTAGCCCGCTGGGCTCTGCGCGAGAGTGAGTGGCCCTCCCGCGGGGCGCGAAGACACCGGCCCAGCAGCCTGGCCAGGACCGCCGGGCCAGACCCACCCAGCAGCTGTCCCCGCGGGGCCGGTCCCCAGGCTCCGGACCTCCGCGGGCTTCGCAGTCGCCCTGGCGCCACAGAGCTCGCCACCTCAGCGCTGGGCGCGCGGGCAGCGGAGGGGGCAGCCAAGCCAGACCGGTGATTGGCGCCCAAGACCCAAAGAAACTGCTTTCTCTTCTTTCTAACTAACCTCTCGGGGAACTTTGACCCCGGGGTAGAGAGGTGGCGAGCCGCTATCCAGTTTTCTCCAGGACTTATTTTTTAATTATTTGTCTTTCCCCTCCTCTGGGCTGCAGAGGTTGCGGCCCGGCCGTGACCGAAATCGCTTCGTTTCTGCCGCCGCTGCCTCCTGGGGACCCGGTTCTCCTGCTGCCCCGCTCCAGAGAACTGGGAGACGCGAGGAAAGGGATCGAAAGCCGGAGATTACCGAGCTTCGGGCACCCAGTGGGACGGTGCGCGAGCCGGAAGATCCCAGCTACGCCAGGCCGGTGTGCGGACCGAGAGCGCGCCTGGCAGAGAACGAGTCAAGGGCGCCCAAAAGTTTGCGAGCAGAGCCACAGAGTTTCGGGTTCACTCATTAAGGGTGGGAAATGGATTCACCAAAAACCCAAACAAAGAAAAACAAACCGACAGTTGGGGCGGGAACCGAGGCATATCTCGCCCGGGAATAGAGGTGAAAGGTTGTTTTTGTTTTGTTTTGTTTTGTTTTTCAAACTGGGGGGAGTGGTGGACATCTTCCCGATTCTGGGTTCTGGCAGGAATGCAAAGGGTTAAAGAATGGACAAGCCTCCAAGTATTGATCGGCTGCCGCGGGAGGTAGGTCTTTTCCCCCGCTCTGATCGCCAAACTAATTACTCGCCCCATTTTCTGGAGTTTTAACGTTCCTCCCACCCCCACCCAGAGGGGGGAAAACCATTTTTTTAAATAGCAAGAAAATAACCTCAAATAGATCTTCTCCTGGCTGTCTCCCGACCCTATTCGTTTCTTTTAAAAGAAAAATATAACCCAAAACAAAAACAAAACCAGACTGAACCTGCCTTCCCGCCGCGGCCGATCAGCGCCCCATTGGAGCAGGTCGCGGCGAGAGGACCAAGCTCCGGAGGTTTCTACCCGCGCGGGTTCCCGCCCCTTCCCGGTCCTCAAAAATGAAATAAAATAAAAACAGAGGAAGGAAGAAACCAACCACCTCTAGACTTTTCTCCGGGGACATAAGGGTCCGCTCGCCGCCCAAAGAGGGTTCGAAAAGTGAGAAGTCGCGGGTCTGAGCGGAAGGAACGCGCAGGGGGCGGCGAACAGGGTCGAACGCAGTCCGAGGGGAACCCCGCGGCCCCGCGCTGCCGCCGCCCCTCCAGCCAGGGCGGTGAGGCATGGCCGGGGAGACGGAAAGCCCGGGCACGCCTTGGGCCCCGGTACTCCCCGGTGGCCGGACGCCGAGCAGGCGGTCCCAGCTAGTCGCGACCCGAGAGCAAGCGGGGACAACTTCTCCGCAGGCGTCCCTCTCTGAAGGGGCCAGCGGCCCCGGGCCAGCCCCCAAACCCGCTGCAGTTCGGGGAATGAGGACCGACAGGGAGCGCGGCCCCTCGCCGCCCAGTTCTCGAGCCCAGCACGCGGGGCGCCGGAACCTCCACCCAGGCCTTGCCCAGCGCCCACCCCGAGCAGGCCGAGGGCGGTGCGGGATGCTCGCTGCGGCAGCCCCGCGACGTGGCACCTACCTTGGAAGCGGTGGCCCAGATATCGGTAGCGGTGGATGAGCCAGGGATAGAAGGTGGACGGGTCCCGCTGCTGCGAGGCGAAGAGGGGGTGTGGCGAGTGCGAGGAAGGCAGGGGGTGGGCGGCCAGGGCGTGCGGCGGCGGCACCGGGTGCACTGGCACGGCGGGGTTGGGCGGGTGCGAGACCGCCTCGGCGAACACCAAGTCCGGGTTGGAGTAGACGCCCCTGCCGGCGGCGGCGGCGGCGGCGGCCGAATGGAAGCCGTTGAGGAACGGGTTTATGGGGCTGGAGTTGGCGTAGCTGAGCGCCGCGGGGCGGATAGGGTCCTCAGAGCGGGAGGCGGGCAGGGGACTGTCCTTGGCCACCAGCGACTCGATGGTGAAGCAGCGCTTGGGCGCCGGCTGGAACATGCTGCGCCGAGGAGCGCGCTCCCGGGGCTCCCGGCTCCCGGCGACCGCGGCGCGCTGCCTTCGCCGCCCGCTGCCCGCGGCGAGGACGGATGAGAATTGGGGACTTGTTTGTTTGGGGTGGGGG
>PVIJ01024546.1:0-12107 GCA_004024925.1 Scalopus aquaticus
CCCGCTCGCTGCGGGGCGCACTGGCCCTCCTGCCTGGAACACACTTTCTTCTTTATCTGTTGGTCTCCACCCGACCTTGACCGTTGTCCTGAGCGTGCACACCCTGGTGCTCTGTGTGGGCAGACAGCTCTTTGATCCTGATTCAGTCGACTCCATCCACCGTGACTAGTTTTTACCTGTTTAGCTTCAGGGGGAAACCTTATTTCCAAACTCTTAAATGTGTATGTGTCTGTATTTCCCTCCTTAAAGAAAAACCCAGGTTAATGTTAATTCAATACTCTATTGCCAGAGACTGCATTGAGCCCTCTGCCTCTGGCCATGCCTCCTCTAGCCCTGAAGTGTGTTCTCTGAATACTTGTTTTTATCAGTGCCCCCAAATATTTGTGGCTTTTTAATTTCTTGTGGGAATTGCATAATAGTTATTAATGTGGGCTCTGTAGTCAGACTTCATAAGTAAAAATACTGGTTTTATTCCTATGTGTATGCAAGTTACTTAATCTCTTTGTGTGTTTTCCTTATGTGAAAAATTGGGAGGCAAAAGCATCTTTACTCATAGGTCGTTTTTGAGAGCTATATGATATAACGGATATAGAATGTTTAGCGCAGTGCCTGGCACATAGTAAGTGCTCATCAAATTTTAACCATAGTTGTCATCCTGAAAGCTGTTTTCTCTCGCATATGCCGCTTCTTACAGAGAACAGAACAAGCTATTCTCTCTGCATTTTAGAGTCTGTAGTCATTGGGTTTCTTCCAATTATATTTTTTCAAACATACCTTGCTCTCTCAGCTTACTGCCTAATTATAAGTTGAGAGTTAAATATATCCAAAGATTATTGCAGCTTCAAAGACCACAAAGGAATTAAAGAGAACTGGTCAGTGTTTGAGAAAACACTAATTTTGGAACCAATTGTTCCTATGATTTTGGACATTATGAATCTAATGTCTAGGTAAGGTAAGAGCAATAGAAATTCAGTCTTCAAATAATATTGAGGATTAATGTTTTGGGTTTATTTTGCAGGAGTATAATAATCATCACACTGAGGTCTGATAACAAGATATACACACTCAAGCAAAATCTCTCCCTCCTAACATCTCCTAATTAGCTGACATTTTAAGGTAGGGTGATTTTGAATGACCAGAGTGTACCTCAGTTTATCAACATACTGTTTATCATAACGTTTTCTACAGGTTTATGGATACCTCAGAGATATACTTACCAAAAACAAACTCTTGATATTAAGAGAGGGAAAGAAAAGAGTGGAAGAGAGAGAAAGAATAAGAGAGAGCAGGCCTCCCTGATGGTGCAAGGGGTTAAGTCTCAGCATTATGAATCTATCTGCAGCCACTGCAGCGTGAGTTCCATACCTGGCCAGGGAGCTAACCCAGACCTCTCCTGCCTCGCCCGCTGCTCCGCTCAGCAGTGTATTTCAGTCAGTCCGCTGTTCTGCTCCCCACTCTGTCTCTGGCAAATCCTCTCACCACCCCACACCTCTGGCCTATACCCCAGTTCTTGTATGCATAAATAAATCTTTTTTAAAAAAAAGAGTAAGAGAGAGAGAGACTTTGGTATTAAAACTTGCATTTTGGAACTGACTGAGTCTACTTGGTACTCATTGAGTACCCAATTTCCACCTTCATTTGTGTTGGCCTGTGGAGTGGGGATGGCTGAGACCAGCTGGGATCCAGGAATAGCAACTATTTCTTCCACTCTGAGCTGCCTACCCTATCCTATCACTTCCTGATACCTTGCATTCTCTACTGCCCTACTTTCTGTCTGTCTGCCCAGGGAATTAGGACCAGTTCCAAGTCTAACCTCCCACTCTTGTTTCCTATTCTTTGATGACTCTGCTATGCTCAACTATTCCATCACCACACTCCACACCATTGTGACACTTTGGATGAGTTTTTATGGTCACTGGGATGTATGAAAGAAGAGAGTTTTAGGGGAGCCATGAAAGGAATGGATTTCCAAGTGGGAGCAGTTGGACAAGCATGGCCATGAATAAGGAACTGCAAGTATTTGTCCTTCCCCCATACATTTAAAAATATTTGTCTAGTTGTCTTTCAGGACAAAGGCTACTTCAGGCTTTCCCATTTTGTCTTTTTCTTTTTTCTTGTACTATTGCAGTTTCTGACACAATGTTGATTTCCAGAGAGACAGAAAATGTAGCTAGGAACGGGTGTCATGAAATCCCCTAGGAGCAATAAGACAAAGTAAGAAAGAGTAGAAAACCAGGGCTTTTCATCAGAAATGACAGGTATAGGCATGAATGGACTGGGAAACATTGGTTCACAAAACAATCTCCAGTGTCTCTACTGCCCATACATCTGTAGATGAAGAATAATATAGACATCTCTGCATAGTTTCAGTGAGTGTTTGGAACAGAGCCACTCCACACATAATAAAATGCAATGATGACCACAAATCTCACCAGTGCCCTGAGTTAGAATTGAATCCCAATCCAGTGCAGAGGACCGGGGAAAAAAAGCACAGGACAGAGATTCACAGAGGAAGGGAATGTAAATGAATTGGGTTTTGTTTGGATACCAGGTCCTCTGCTAAGTCCTGGCCCATCAGAACACTGAAAATATTCATAACTTTCAAAGAAATTCCTGGTTCACAGTTCCAGATATCAGGCAGCTGTGCCTTCAACTGCTTTCTCTCCATCCAGGAGCACTAGGTTTACAATTTCATCTGACATTCTCCAATGCCATTGCCCTGCTTCAAGGCAAGTCTTATTGATTTGTCCCTGGGCTATATTTTCCTTTTTTTTTTTTTAACTTACAGCGTTGAACTTGAGTATTTAGATCTATTCTAATTTTTATTTGCTTAGAGACCAACCTCAATGACTTAACCCAGTGACAAGGCAATAGGCTACCAAAGCAGTTTAGCAAATATAATTAAGTATAAAGAAGAAATTGATTCCACATTTGTCTGCTACAATCTAGGGAGCTTCTTGTGTGGTTGAAAATATTCTGTGTAAACAGTCTCAGTTTCTCTTAACTGGTAACTTCTTGGGTTTCTGGGTAGGAGGAGTGAAAAATCAGACATTACCCCCATCAACATTCATAACTTTATTAGTATGTATGTGTGCATTTAAGTGGAAGAATATAGGATGTGAAGTTCCAAGAGGAGTATTGATGAGGTGATAAACATTTGAAGACCACTCCCCAGAATCAAGAACGATGAGTACTGATATCAGTATTCTGGGTTCATATTTTCACTGCTTTCTGGTTTGGACATAGAGAAAACCATTCTACTTTTAGGAAATGCTGTCCTTGAGTTGTTAAGGAGGCACAGATACAAAGAATCCCAACCCCAGTCTTGTCCTTAATAGTTATTCCATCATCTGGAAGCAACAAAGCAAGCTCTTGTTCCATAAGAGACCTACAGCAGAGCCTACTGGGCCCAGCCTTAGCTCTGGGTTGAGTTCCAACTGTGGCCTGGGAGGGTAAAATTAGAGCTTCCAGAAGGAAGGAAATGACTTTTATTGATCCTCAGTTGGATGCCAGTTTGTCACATCAGGATACATTATTGCTTCTTAATCCCCAAGAAAAGTAATGATTTTCATAAATTTAGGCAACAGAGCCTTAGTGGGCTTCTCAGGAAATGCAGTAATGAAGCAAAACCTTCTTGCCCGTGGTTTTTGGCTGGTTTTTACTTAGTCACAGGAAAGTTATTAATTTTTATATATTAATCTCATAACCGGCCAATTACTGAGCTGGCTTAGTGCTTCTAAATGCCTTCCAGTTCTTTGGTTTGGATTTTTCCAGGTATTAAATCGTATCATCTACAAACAAAGATAAAAACTTGCTTCCTCCTTTCCAATATTTATAGCTCCTTTTTCTTTCTTATATCTAATTCCAGTGGGCTGGTAGTTCCAGAAACACATTAAAATGTGACGATGGTAGCACTGTTACCTTGTTCCTGATTTTGCTGAAAATGCTCCTGGAGTGTTTCCTCATTAATGACTCTGGCTTTGACTTATGATAATTTACCAATTGTATAAAGTCTTTTAAAGTCAAGATTGGGTGATAAATATGAGCACTTTCCTTTTCTGGTTGTATGGTTTTCCTCCTAGAACTATTGTTTTGATTAATTATGGCTATAGGGTTCTCAATATTTCCACATTTACTTTACTGAAATGAAACCTAACAAGTATTTTTTAGTGTAAGTTGGATACCATTTGCTAATATTTTATATGAGCTTTTTTTCATTGGCATTCTAAAAGAGGCCAAAGATCCTATTTTGGAAGATTAATTGGTAAAACATATTTATAACTTCTATAATCATTGCTAGTATAAATTGAAAGAATCCTTGAAAGGAATATGGGAGCTTTTGAAATTTCTGTATGCTCTAGTTTGAATAACATGGACCTTCCCTGCTTCTGAAAGGACTGTTTCAAATTTTAGTTTGGAAAATGGCATGATAAAAACTATCTGGCAGCAGTGTGCAGTGCAGAGGGACTGAAGACAGGAAAAGTATGGAGGTTATTATAATGCTACCAACATGAGATGAATAAGGTTTGATATAAAGAGGAAGCAGTGAGACTGTTGGCCTTGGGTGAGTGGCTATGGAGATAAAAGACACTACAATGGGAGGGCGAGAATTTGGTACCTGATATGTTGTCAAATAAAACACAGGTTGCCAAGTACTAAATAAGTGACAGAGTATGAAGATTGTATGATCCAATGCATATTTTGATAGTTAAATGCCCTTTTTCTTGGGCAACTCCAGTGGTTGTGTAACTGAGAAAAAATTACCATTTTGAATAATGAGAAAAGAGCAGTGGTGGAAAGAATAACCTTTAGTGTTCATGCATGATTTGTTTTATGAGGTTAGAAGTTTACCACTGTTTTCTTTTAGAAAAGGGACAATTTCCTGACACTTTCCTGACACCACTTGGTTTTTTAAGAAAAAGAGCACATTCCTTTTCTTCCTCTATTGCTCCACTGAAGTAACGAAAGGATGGTAAGAAAGTAGAACATATGAACACAATTTTAAGAAGCCAAAATAATTTTTCTGAGTGATTCGGGTTATACACCAAGGAAAGATTTCTTTATAGAAGAGCATATTTAATACTAAAATGTTTCTGTCATTTATCCTCCTAATTTTGGGTTTCTTTGAAGAGGAATGAGTGATACACTCCATATTCTTTACTGAAGTCATAGGGTTTTTTTCAAAGATTAAAGATGTGTTTTGAGCCACAGATTATTTTTCACAATATTAATCGACTTAAAAATAGTTTATTTACAATGAAAGGGAAAAAATGCAAAGCACCCTTAAAGTATAACTATAAATTACTGGGATGAAAATCTTGCATGCTTGTAAAAGAAGTAGTCCAATACTTATTAGTAGCTTCGTATCATTGCAAAGTTGGCAATATTTACTTACCACTTCTAACTGGTGTTTTGCTTATTTGTAACCTCTTTGTTATTTCTACCCAGACGTTTGCAGTCTGCAATGAGTTTCCAACATTCAGTCTAAGTATGTTGAATATTTAGCCCTCTTGGGATTTTATACTTAATTGAGTCACTGAAACAAATGAGCTCAAATGATTTCCATGTACTTTTTATTATCGTCTCAACTTTCATTCACAGAAGACATGAGAGCTTCTCTTCATTTAATTTGGAAATCAATTAAATTTCAAAACCATTTGGAAAATAATATCCCACAAGACAAATAGATGTTTAGAGACCCTAACTTGCCGAGAAAATAGAAAGCAATGAAACAGAGACCAGAGGTGGCGCTACTCGTCATTAAAACACATGCATTTTGCTCCAAGAATGACTAACTGGTCTCCTTGATTATCTCTACAGTCCTATGACCAGTTCTGATTTGTTCCAGCCACTACTTGTCAGCAGGGCATTCTGAATGGAATTTCCCCACCTTCTTCCTAGAGACTTTCTGCCCATCCTCTTTCCAGAATAGTCAGTACCAAGCATTTTATGAAGTAAAATAAGACTTTGGAATCTTCCAAGAAGCCACAGCTACTTGTTGTGTGTGCTGAGCTCCTTAACAGCAAACCCAAACCAGATGAATTCAGACTGTGGCATCTAAGAGAAAACAGGGTAAAGACCAATGATCTGGAGAGAGACTGTTCCTTCATAACCAGTTTGCTATTTCCTTGCTGGGTGCTCCTGCTATCGCACAGAACCCAGAGAGTTCCCCTAGATAAAGTTCTCAATAGTCTTAGGAAGGAAGAAATACCCAGTCTGCTACCATTGGATTAAGGAAGTAAAAGGTGATGGAAGAAAACTATTATTCACTTCCAAGTATTCTTCCTCCAGCCCTGGAAAGAGAAAACCATTTCCTCCATTGTTAGAGCTTAGACTGTCATTTGATTGTGCAATGGAAAAAAAATGTTGCAGTGGAGCTAATAAATTCAGTCAACAAAGAATAGTCCATCCAGTTGGTCCTACTAAAATATAACTTATTCATAGTTCTGTCCTGCATTTTAAAGGGCAGAAATATTGATCCTGTTTTACCAGAACTGTATTGACAGCAAAAATGTGACATGTGATGCTGAAGTCAAGACTGAATTTTTTCTTTAACAAACCTGAAACTTCAAATGCAAACAAGTACTGACTTTCAAAACAGTTACCTTCAGTGATGCTTCTCTTGTCAGTGCTTAAAATACATTGTGAATTGCTTTCAGAACGGTTTCCCAAATTATACAGGCAAAACAAAACAAAACAAAACAAAACAAACAGCAGTGTTATGCTAGTATCTTTCTCATAGTACAGCTATGAATAACTTTATACTTTATACAAGTGACTTTTAAATTTTCTAAACTGCTTAATCTTCTATTTAAAGGGAATATTAAAATAATCCTCATTTTAAACAGATAAAAGGGAAAGGACTCTGGAGAAAGCTGGGCTGAGAGTGTCCAAACTCCTGCCAACTGTTATCCCCTCTACCCAGATCCACAAGAAATTTGCTTAAATCCCAGGGCTCTGGAGAACACAGTTTGAAGTCACCATTTTATATGATTGTTAGTATTGTATTACAAGTGTGAGTAAAGGAGAGAAAGTTCTACCAAAAAGAAGTGCTCACAATCTTGGGTGGGTAAACCTTTCACAGATTCAAGAATGCAAACAATTTTTCTTTTATGACTCTAAGTTAAATGAATGAGAAATAGAACTTTTAACCAATTCAACCTCACTTCTCTTTGAGCCTATAACTCCCCTGGGGTGACAGACATTTAATCCTCATAAAGTTTGGGCTCTTCTCTTTTAGCAGGATTGTGCAAAAAGGGGAAGGGAGCAAAGAAGTGGATATCTGACCTGAAGAATCATAGATCACACAGGGCTGGGTCACTGAACCTTGGAGATTGCTGTTCCAAGTCCCTTCTTCTTATCTGATGGCCCTTTCAGCTCTGAAGCTCTGTCAGAGGCTTCCTCTCTGTGCCAGGGCACAGGAACTCTGCAATGTCCATGGCCTCATCCACCTTGAAACAACCTCCATTCCTTTCCTCTCTGGAGTCTATGCTGTTATCACTTCCTTTCCTTCTCTCCGCTTTCCACTGAGCTAGGGGAGAACTTTTTCTCTAACTTGGGAAAAATCCTTCTCCTCATTATTCTTATTGTTTGCCTCAGAGGCTCCCAGAATAATGGGCTCAGGTTTTTATAGAAACACAAAAAACCAGGAAACTCTGCTACAAACCTTCACTGAGGCACGGATATCTGTATGAATGACAGGAAGACAAAAGAGTGAAATACCCAGAAAAGCTACAAGAATATAAGTTAATGTCTCAAAAATATTATTTCAGATGCAGCTAAGGTTGAAGAACGGATGCAAAATTATCCATGTGTTGTTAACATCAGAGAGGGGACATCTAATTCAGCAGCACAGTCCCAGGCTTAAGCCATGAAAGCCATCATGATGAGCAATCCCAGGGGCCCTGTTTTTCCACAGACCGCAGCACAAAGCGATGACAGGGGCTAAGTCCAGTGGTTGTAGAGTGGAACAGAGAGCCCAGCGGAGACTTGGGCTCATAAATGTGTAAATGAAGCGTCTGAGTACCCTGTTGCCAGGGTTTTCTCCAATGGCAGCAACTGCAGTAGCAGAGCCTGGGAACTGCTAGCAGCAGCAGCAGCAGCAGC
Organism: Scalopus aquaticus; assembly: GCA_004024925.1. Classification (NCBI taxonomy): domain Eukaryota; kingdom Metazoa; phylum Chordata; class Mammalia; order Eulipotyphla; family Talpidae; genus Scalopus; species Scalopus aquaticus. Next base: position 8,107 of record PVIJ01024546.1, read on the forward strand.
AGCAGCAGAGAAAACTGATCCAGGGCTGGGGAATGGCAGAAGCATGTGAATTAAAATGAGGATGAGCTTGGGGAACTGAAGGTAGTGTTGAGAGGGCCATTAACCGTGGGTGCAGGCTGAGTCGAGAATAAAGCAAGTCCGGAAGAACTGGCAGGCAGATTAGTTTAAGGAGAGAATATGGGGGTGGGAGGGAAGGGATTGAGATTTAAGTGGGAGATGGGATGAAATATTCTTCCTCAAATAATAGCTGTGGCTTCTAGGGCTTTTGAGAGAATGTTGGCAAACAAATTGCTTTCACTGTCAACATATCCTTCCGTGCTTTAGAAGTGACATCAACTCTCAACCCAAGTTGTCTTGGAGAGGATTTATTGTAAGTATTCTGTTACATCTGTTTTCGTCTGTTCCGATGCCGAGAAGAAGCCTGTCTTCATGATAACCACACAAGTGAGGCAGTGGAGTGAGTATGGAAAAGTGAGTGGAATATTATCAGAAGACACCTAATAAATTACTAACTACTACAGTCTTTGATGTCTTTCCTGGGTGTGTGGGGATGAAGGTATCTGATCCGTTTGTTACAGGGTGTGTCACTGGAAAGGGAAGGAAAGAATTGCTCTGGCTGAGAAATCTGAGCCACTTTTCCCACCCCCGCTTCCATGTGCTAACATCTCAGATGTCTCAGATTGAAACTCCCAGCATGCCATGAACTGGACTTCTGGAATGGGTGTAGCTGGAAAGGAGGAAGGAACATATATTGGTGTGGAGCAGAGAAGAAGGGGGGACACTTTGGTAGGCTGCTCCTGGCCCTTGGTCCTAGTGGCTTGTGCATTTTGGCAGGATGGCTCTTCAAAGACAATGGCAGCCATCCTCTTGGCCCTCTGGTAGATTCAGCTTGTGTAGTACATTTTGACTCCTTCTGTTCCAGCTCTTTGGGACCTGCCTAACCCCTCGCCTGTGCGTCCTGCCTATATGTGCCTTGGACTTGTTCTCCTGGTGACTTTGAGGCTCTGGGCCCTACCTGAGGAGTTGTGCATATGCCCAGTAGGGGATGGATGATTTTGGAGTTTGAGCAGGAGTCTGTTATTTGAAATCCTTTTTCTTCTATCCCCCCCTTGCCCTTTGAACTTCTCACAATCAAAATCTTTGAGCCACTAAGAGTCTGCTTCTTTACCCTTATGGGCACGGATGGCATGCAGCCTTAGACTGGACCCCTTAACTGTTTGTGGTCCCTGGGTCCTTCTGGGTTTCATACAGCATCACTTTCTTGGCTAAATGAATATCTAACACTTTTATAGTCCCCAAAAACCATCATAAAATACAAACTCCTTGGTCCCTCTGTCAAATATAAGTTACTTGATAGTTTCTATGTAATCACTATGCTAACCAATAATTGCATGGGACTTACTGTGGGCCAGGCCCTGTTCTAAGTGTTTTCCATATATGAATTCATATAATTCTCACAACAACCCCCTCAGGTACATACTTCCAGAATCATTACCATCTCACTGATGAGCAAGTTGATGCCCTCTGAGGTTAGCTACCTTGTCCATCATCACATAGTTAGTATATAGCCCTTCTGGCATTTAAAAGGTAAGTAGGCAGACAAGCAGGAAGTATGGTTCTAGAGTCCACACACTCAACCACTTCACCTTTGCTACCTATGTACTTGACTAACAGGAGGGTTCAAAGTGACTCCAAAGCCTGAGGCATGTTTACTTAACAGAAATAGTCCAACTCCTTTAACTGGGAAGTAAAGGAACAAAGGAATGCCTTATGCAGATGACTGAGCATTCAAAGCTATCCTGCTTTAAATGCCAGTGAATGGGGGATGGAATAAAGTTGAAATTTTCTTCCTCAGAGTTCACTGCCAGAACCATCTTATCAGCATTCATCCACACAATAATATTTCACCTCAAATGATAATAAGTGCTAAGAATATATTCTTTTACCAAGATGTTAGAGATTCCACCAGAAATAGTTTCTCTTGTGATTAGGATAGTGTGCACATAGCATGGTTCAGCTGGATGCTGAAAGTGGTGATGCTGCTGGGCGGAGCCTTTCACCTGGGAAGAGGGTGTGTGGTGTGCAGAGGCAGAGCGTAGAGTAAGTGATCACCAACAGTGCTTTGTGTAAACACAAGTAGCCTTTGAAAATGGTTTTGAACACTTATGGAGAGGGATGAGAAGAACAAAGAAATGGGAACATGGGCAAGCTCAGCACAAATTTGGAACTTTAGAAAGAAGAGAAAGGGGCAGAAAAAAGAGTAGAGAGAAATTCACCCTTTAAATGACATCCTTTTAGACTGTTGAATTTTTATCACAATGATTACTGTTGTCATTGAAAGAAAAACGAAGGAAATGATAAGTGTTCTATTAAAAGGAGGTTTCTTCCCACATTACTGGAAAACCAATGGATCAACGAAGAGATCAAAGAAGAAATTAAAAAATATCTAGAACTGAATGACAACGAGGACACAACTTTCTAGAACGTCTGGGACACAGCAAAAGCAGTAATAAGAGGAAAATATATAGCATTACAAGCTCACATCAAGAAACAAGAAACAACCCAAAGAAACAATTTAACCTCACATCTCAAAGAATTAGAAAATGAACAACAAAAACCCAAAAGACAGTTTAAGAAAGGAAATAATAAAAATCAAAGCAGAAATAAGTGAAATGGAAATTAAAAAAACAATCCAGACGATTAACAAAAACAAAAGCTGGTTCTTTGAAAAAATAAACAAAATAGACAAACCCCTAGCCAGGCTTACAAAGAAAAAACGAGAGAAAACACAAATAAATAGGATTATAAATGAAAAAGGAGAAATCACAACAGACACAGCAAAAATAAAAAAAATAATCAGAGATTACTATAAACAGCTATATGTAAACAAGTATAACAACCTAGAGGATATGGACAAATTCCTAAAACTATACAATCACCCAAAACTAGACAAAGAAGATATAGAACACCTAAACAGACCAATCACGGGTAGTGAAATTGAAACAGTAATTAAAAACCTCCCCAAAAACAAAAGCCCAGGACCAGATGGTTTCACAAATGAAATCTACCAAACATTCAAAAACGAAATAGTCTCTATATTACACAAACTCTTTCAAAAAATTGAGAAGGAAGGAGTACTACCAAACACATTTTATGAAGCAAATATTACTCTAATACCAAAACCAGACAAAGACAATACAAAAAAAGAAAACTACATACCAATCTCCCTAATGAATACTGATGCAAAAATATTCAACAAAATCTTGGCCAATAGGATCCAACAATGCATCCATAAGATAATACACCACGACCAAGTGGGATTTAGTCCAGGGACACAAGGATGGTTCGACATCCAAAAATCAATCAATGTAATCCAACACATCAACAAAAAGAAAAATAAAGACCATATGATCATATCAATAGACGCTGAGAAAGTATTTGACAAAGTGCAACACCCACTTATGATAAAAGCCCTTGAAATCATTGGGATAGAAAGAACATACCTCAACACAATAAAAGCCATATACGACAAACCCACTGCCAATATTATCCTCAATGGTGAGAAGCTGAAGGCCTTTCCCCTAAGATCAGGAACAAAGCAAGGATGTCCACTCTCACCATTACTTTTCAATATAATACTGGAAGTCCTAGCCAGAGCAATTAGACAAGAGAAAGACATTCAAGGGCTCCAAATAGGAAAAGAAGAAATTAAACTGTCTCTATTTGCAGACGATATGATAATATATATACAAAACCCTAAAAACTCCATAGAAAAACTACTCAAAATAATAGACCAGGATACAAGTAGCAGGATACAAAATCAATGCACAAAAATCAGTAGCCTTCCTATATGCAAACACCCAATCTGAAGAAGAAGAAATTAAGAAATCCATCCCCTTCAAAATCGAAACCAAAAAAATCAAATATCTGGGAATAAATCTAACAAAAGACATAAAGGACTTATACAAAGAAAACTACAAAACTCTGTTGAAAGAAATAGA
>PVIJ01024547.1:0-12106 GCA_004024925.1 Scalopus aquaticus
ACTCAGTGAAATAAGCCAGAAAGAAAGAGAAAAATATCGAATGGTTTCACTTATAACAGGACTATAGGGAGGCCAGGTGGGAGAGAGACAATCAGTGGGGGCGGGGTGGGGGGGAAGGAGGGAGGCAGAGGGAGGGAAGGAAAAGGGCACAAAATGGAATAGAAAAGAACACAAGGGACCATGGAGATGGATCACGGGTGAATTGGTGGTGGGCTACCCAAGGGGAATGCAAAATGTAAAAGACAAAAATAACAATAAAAATATATATTTAAAAAAATAAAGGGTCAGGAAAAACAAACAAACAACAACAACAATAATAAAAAAGAACAACAAAACCAGCAGGTAACCATAAATAAGAGATAGTCTTCGAGAAGGGGGAGGAAAAGGGATCAAAACACGGGAGAGAAGAGCACAAGGGACTATGGTCATGGTTCACGAGCGAACTGGTGGTGGGAATTTTGCAAGGAATACACAATGATGTAAAAGACATAAATTAAAAAATATATTAAAAAAATAAAATAAAATTTTGTTTTTAAATTGATGATTTTTATCCATTAAAATATAATATTTTGTATGATATCTTTTATAGTTGGATGTTTTTATCACCTGATTTTATTCTGTACACTTGTAGCTTCATGTTCTGTTGCTTTCACTGGCCTTATTGCGGTTTGTTGAACAAGCCAAGCTCTCGTCTGACTCAGGGATTTTGGATATGCTGATCTTGCTGCCTAGGAGACATTTTCACCTAGATTTTGCTTGGATAAATACTACTCATCCTGTAAAATGCTTACTCCCCAAAGATCTCTTCCATAACATTTTTCTCCCATCAGCCGTCTGAACTGCTTCTCTTAGTTGTATCTTCTCATTCCTGTTCTCCGCTTACTAGCATGGACTGTGACTATAAGATGAATGTTATTTCTGTGGTCATTATTTTTTTTTTATGTCTGTCCTCCCTGCTAGACTGTGTGCTCCATTAGGCAGCAAGCATGCTTGTATTTCTCTTCTCTATTTCCCTAGTTACCAGCACATGTAATAAATATTTTTGGATAAATGAAAACACATTTTAAGACATGCAATTCGATGGATGGACACAAAGAGACAAATAAATTTCTCAAATAGTATTTTTTTTAAATTAGAGCCAGAACATTAGGTAAATTTCTTCAATAATTTTTACTTAGGTAACTATTCTGATAAGTTAATCATAAATGTCACCATATTAAAAGAGCACCCATACTTTATTTACTCAGCTTCATTTTGGAATACCATATATTGGTACAGAGATGTTATATATTTGTATAATTAGAGTTTTTCACCAGTTGCATAACAACTACCATTTAGATATTTAAACTAAGCTGGTTCATTCTTTAAACTCAGTACTGTTTTCACCAAGAATGGAGAAACACTTACTGAAGGTGAGCTCTAAAGCAGGTACTTTCCTTAAAAAATGAATATAAATTTGTCATTTTGTGTTTTATCACAGGTAATATTTATGATCTTTCAGGATTTTCTAGATAACAATTCTCAAAATTCTTTCCAGAATGTGACTTACCAGGCCCTCATCCTGGAATTCGCCACCTGCCCTGGTTTGGCAGAGGGCCAGCTTACCTTTGGAGCAGCTTGTGAGCTCATTTTTTAAAGGATGATTACTTTCTGTACTTGGCCCTGAAACAGTTAAATTACAGAGATCACAACTGTATAAACTATAACATGTCACAAGTAAGTATGGCCTTGGGCACCCAGGGATTTGAGAGAACATGGTAGAAGGAGCAACTATTCTACTCAGTCCCAGCTACTCCATGAGCAAAGAACCCACTTTAACTCAGAATGAACAACCTCCTTTAAGTAACTCAGTTTGTACATAAACTTAGAACAGTACTACAGAAACTAAGCGAAGCATAAGAGGACCCCCTATGGAAATGCCACTTTGCTGAAATGACCCCTTGATCTCTTCCTTGAGGAATGTTTTGTGTGGCCATTCAGCCTGTAGGACATATGGATCTAATTGTGTTGCATGTTTTCCAAATTCTGGATTTATGAAGTTCTAAACTTGCATTGACCACTATTGAAAATTACTTTCAATGTGGAAATGATGAAAACATTTGGGGTTAAACCATGAAAATGTCCTGTTAAAATACAGTAGATATGTATATCTACCTTTAGCTGGTTTATGTCAAAAATCTAGAAATGGAATGGTAACTGCAGCTAAGGTAGCAGGAAGTACATTCAGAAGACCCCTTTGTGATTTGCGTTGTGTCCTTTAGAGACATCTGGCTTGGTGCTGGGGTCAGTGGAGATCTGGGAATATAGAGTCCATTGTGAGTCCATTTGACCTAATGTGCCTGGATCCCTGATGTATCTGTAGGCACTTGAGGTCAGGTGATGTCTGGGAGACTCTGGTGGCTTTGAGGTATGACGTCATAGACTTTCAGAGCTAGTATGGGTCTTTGCTTACATTTTGTTCATCTTATTTCCCTTATTTTATAGGTAAAGCCTAAAGAGGTTCCTTGATTTGCTGGAAGTGGTGTCTCTCGTTGATGTTGAACCAGTGTTAGAATTCAAGACTTTGGATGGTCTGTCAGCTCCATGCAATTGCAGTGAACTGAGAGCTGCCTGTGCCCCAGGCTCAGTGATGGAAAGCCTGGTGCTGGGACTGAACTCACCCATTTAAGAGCAAAAGATAAATAAAAAACAACAACAAAAACTCACCCTTTTTTCCTCCACCTAGAGACAGGTGAGTCCTCATCGTACCGTTTGGTATAAGATGTTCTGGGCTTGTCCTGAAGTCAAGGACATCATCGTCAGCTCAGAGGGAGACATCAGTCTCTAAGAGGACTGCTGGTCAGATCTGTACAGACTGGTGGCCAGAACATTATTACTAGTGTCAGTTGAGTTCATCTGATCTAGATATTCATAGTATGAGTTCTTCTCTAGATTTAAGTGACAATAAGAGGTTAGCTGAGACAGAATGAGGTAACCTATAATAATATAAATATACTTTACATATTTACATTTTCCTATAGGAAACATAAACATAAATTTATAATAAACCAAATATATATATATGTATATGTATACACACATATACATATACACACTGTATGGATATAGTATTGACTTTGACTCCCTCTTTTTTTTTTTTACTATTGATGAAAATCAGAGCTAGAACTGGCAAGGAGAATCTGTCATCTAGATTATGTGTTACAGGATGTCCTTCTGTTTGTGCTGTGCTGAGCTATATAGGATTGCTTGTCTACCTGTATCCTAATGTTGAATGCCAATTATAGGAAAATTTTATGGTTTTCTGAAAGCTCTCAGTTTATATTAAAAAATACAGTTCCTTCTTATCACAGTAATGGATATATAATTTATATACAATAAAATACATGCATTTTAAAGGTAGAGTTCAAAGTGTTTTGACAAATGCATGCATCTACATAACCAAGATGTGGAACATTTATGTCACCTTATTAATTTCCCTCTTGCTTCTTGTCAGTCTTTCATCCCCAGCCTCAGACAAACACTGATTTACTTTGTCATGATAGATTAGTTTGCTTCTTATTGAATTTCATATAAATGATATCATACAATATGTATTCATTTGTATCTGGCTTTTTTTGCTCAGAATAAAAAAAAAGTAGCATTTTTTTATCAAATAATTCTAAGGAGGGTGATATCATTCAATGCATCATGCAAAATACCAGTTGATTATTTTCTCTTGAAAATACTTTGAGCAAGACCATCTGGGCTCTTCTCTAGTCTCTGACAGTGTCTCTGCTGCAGATCTATGGGTTACTGATTGGAGTGAGAATTTCAGAGGTCAAGGTCAATTCTGAACGTAAAAAGGATTGCCCACCAGAAATGTCCTAGCACTTCCCACATATGAAGTGGGTATTTAATCCCACTTAAATACCCCTAACTGCTGCAAACATCTGAAGTTCTAATGCTCCACCATTTCATGGCCACTGGTAACACTTAAAGCAACTAGTACTCTTTTTCTGACTTAGATATTTTGTATTTGTTCAGGGAGAGCCCAGGTAAGAACTGCCAAGTAGAAATACATCTTTGTGCCTTTCCAATAATCCTGCTAATTTACTTTTTTCCATGCCACCAGTACCAACCTTTCAGGCCCCAGCAACCTCCTAAGGTGTCATTTCCACCTCGACCTGACTCTGTATCTTCTCTTACTGATAAAACCTTCCTCTTCAGGGTTTTATTCCACCAGGCACTGCTCTCAGCTCCTATTTTTAATAAGATGGGTTGATCTGCTTCACCTGAAGTGATGGGAGCCAGCCACATGCCTAGCTCTGTTAGGACTTAAGGGTAAGATGTGGCCCTGATTCTCAGCGAGCCCAGAGTGTGTGTGGGTGTCCATGCAACAACTCTAATCCAAAATCTGCCTTCTCTCTTCTTAAGGGTCCCTCTTACGTGTTTGGGAAAGTGAGGAGATCTGTGGACACCTGTTCCCAAGATACTCACTTGGCCACTCCGCCCCAGAGTCCTATATTCCCTACTCTCGCTGTGGGTCATCATTCCCTTTGATGTTAGGTGTAAAATTCACTGGAATTCATGGATAACAATCCTTGTACAGACATTGTGATACCACTGCATGAGAGAGTGTGGGGTGGGTTATGATGAATATAGGGTGGGTCTCAATTTCCTTCATGGACCCCAGTGTCCTCTCCCCATCCCCACCATTCAGTTATGTGGAAAAATCAAGGAAATTACAGTGCACACAGGAAAATTTAAAAACCACCTCCTTATTGCTGTTACTCTCCCAAGAGAACGGTGCCCAGGAAGTTAAATGTGTGTGTTTCTCCTAATAATAATCAAAATAGTCTATTAATAAAAATAGCTTGCTAAAGGGATTTTTCAAAACCATGGGGCATTAAATTTCTGAGCTAATTATGCTAAACAGTTATTTCAAAATTAAATTTTTAAATAACTTTCTCCCAGAAGTAGTTTTTTTAAAATATAATTTTTGGAAATGGTAGAGGATATATTAATTTTTTTTAAGTATTCCTCTTTTATTTCTGGGCCCTAAAAATTTATATAACACTTTCATTTTCAGCCAGATAGGAGACACTAAGGGCCATGGCACAGATCCATAGTTCAAGTGACCTGAAATCATTTTGATATGATTTTAAGCTCATGGAAGAGGAAGAGATTTGAAACGTAAGAATATATAAGGATATATTAACCTTTATCCAGAGGTTATATAGCAGATGAGATGAGCTCTAAAAAAATTCTGGTTCTAAAGCAGTGTATTCAGACAAATTCCACTTCCCAAAAAGGCATCTGAATGAATATATTGGCCAGGAAATTAAAGTTGAAAATGAACACTGCTGGAAATGATGAGTTTGGAAAATGGATGAGTTTTCACTGAACTGTGAAGTTGAAGAAAAAGGAAAAAAGAACATGATTTATGATGATTTTGCGATGTGATACTAAGCAAGGTGGACTAGTAATGGTGATTCAGCCTCCACATAGATACTGTCATATCGTGATTTATAACTAGGGATCTGGGAGTGGATAAAGGATGCTATTTGCATTGATCAAATAGTCTTATTTCATCTGACTTTAGATCTTTAAAATAAATGGAAGGCATTTGATAGCATTTGTATAGTAAACTGCTAAGAATTGATCACAAGTGATAAAATAAAAAAATGTTGAAAATGAACTGGTGGAAAAGATTAAAAACTATAATTGCATGCGAAAATAAAACTGGTTTATTCAACTCTGGTTTGGGGCTCTATTTTCTTATGGTTTGACAGGCAATTTAAGCCACAAAAATTAAACAGTAAAGGATATGGCTTTAAAAATAAATGCATTTAAAGAGCTGCACCATTTTTTTTAATCTCAGAAGAAATTCAAACTACTTATAACATCCTTTGTTCTTCCAGTGTTCCTTTTACTTAGCAAAACTTTTGTTTGCTAGTTTATAGTAAATGATCAACATGGATTTATTATAAAAATTTGCCATTAAAGACATTTTTAATGAAAAATTAGAGGAAATTATTTTTGTCCAGATCTTCCAAAACCTACTTTCGGGATTTATGGGGTATTAGCATATTTTATTTGTGTTCTTGATAAGAGCTAGTTATTTTTCTTGTCAGTATACTCTCTCCCAGAGGCAAACAACAATTGAGTTTCCAGGGATTTTTTTCAACAATCACCCCAAAGATCCTAGATGCAAGGGTCATGAATGTGGTTTTGCCCAAACCAGAAAGTCAGGTGTTTGGTATGTATGTGACCTGCGGCTTGCTTAGAAGGATCCTGCACTTGATTTAATGTCTGCTATTTTGGCCTTGAAATTCTTAATAATTTTTCAACAAGGGGGCCTCGACTTTCCTGTTGCACCAGGTACCACAAATTATATAACTGAGCCCAAAGAGGTTATATACAGGCAAATCTGGTAAGCAGTAGAGCAGAGATTCAAACCCATAACACCTGATTCTAGAGCTAGCACCCTGAATTGCTAACCCTGCTGCCTCTTCCCCACTTACTGCCTCTTTCTGGTCCTTGTGCACAGTGGGTTGCCTGTGGTGTGCTGAAACAGGCAACACCTTTGGAACGCTGCGTAAAGCTTACTTGCTCTCTGAGAACGCGCTTGCCAAATGCAAATGTGACCTGAAGATGTCAAGCATAATTCTTTAATCCCATTTAAAATACCTAGTTGTTACTTTCAGCAAGTTTCAGAGGGAATGAAAGGAAGAAGGGAAATGCACAAGGGAAAGAGATTAAAAATAAAACAAGGTGAGAGTACGGGCTCCAGATGCCTGGGCCCCTGGGCAGCCAATTTAGGGGAATGAGCAGAAGCAGGATCTGGGCAGGCAGGTTGATAAAGAGGAACCTAAGGAAGTATAATCCACGTTGCCTGTTTAGCAGTTTCACTGTGGTTGACGCTGGAGACAAAGGCATAAAGTTGGAACTGGCTTACGGAGACTGAGTGAGAACAACAGTTTTCTGATTTGCACGCGGCTGGGTATATGATGCAGACGGGTGTGTGGCTGGAGGTTACTAATGGAGGCCAAATGTTGGGAAATGCAGCAGGATACCTCTAGGCAGCTGGGGTGGAGTTGGGATTCGCCAGCTAATTGGTTTTAGACCCTTCCTGCTGCCCTTCGGTTCATACCCTGTGGTATCTGGTACCTTGTAGGTCCTCCATATCAGGTGAGCAATGACGAGATGAGCTTAGCAACTAGCCTCTCTGCTGGTTCCAGACTGATCCATTGGATGGATCAACAAGGTACAATTTGCTTCTCCATCCAGCTCTTACCATAATTGTTGGTGCACAGAGGAAGGCAGGAAACTTGAGCACCTGTGTCTTGTTGGAGGTTGTATTCCTAGAGTCCAGCACAGGGCCTGGCACATGCTTGGGGCTTACATATTTTCCTTTCTTTTTTTTTTTTTTTAAGATTTATTTATTTAAGCTGGGGTACAGGCCAGAGGCATGGGGCGGCGAGAGGGTTCACCAGAGACAGTGGGGAGCAGAACAGGCAGATCTACAGAAATACACTGCTGAAGGGAGCAGCGGGGGAGGCAGGAGAGGTCTGCCACGCCATGTGGGAATCTCCCCAGCTGGGCGTCAAGCTTGCCTCAGTGCTGCTGACAGCTCCACAGCGCAGCGCTTAACTGATGCACCACCAGGGAGGCCCGGGGCTTACATATTTTCTGAATAAATGATTGAATGTTTTAAATGTATGATTAAAAAAAAAACAAAGGGCCCAGTCTCCCTATTTTCCCTTCTAGGTTAAATCTGGTGACCCACTCACAGCATTTTGGTTTCTTGATGCAGTGTGGCCATTGCTGATAGATTCAGATGTGGGTTTTTTGTTTTAATTAGCTATAGAGCTAAAGTCTAGTAAGCTGGGTGGACCATTTTTTTTTCTTTTGAAGAGAAGTAAACTGTAAGGAGACTCTGAAGTACAGGTACACCTGGAAATATTGTGGGTTCGGTTCAAGGCCACTGTAGTTAGGTGAATACTACTGCAATTAGGTGACTAAAGCAAGCCACATGAATGTTTTGGTTTCTTAGTGCATTGAAAAGTTATGTTTATATTATACGGTAGACTGTGCAGGAGCATTCTGCCTAAAAATCAATGTGCACATCTAAATGAAAAAGTACTTCATTGCTAAGAAATGCTCATCAACATCTGAGCCTTCAAAGAGTTGTATTCTTTTTGCTGGTGGAGGGTCTTGCCTCTACAGTAACTGATAGGTTGTTGACTGACTAGGCTGGTGGATGCTGAAGGTTGGGATTATCTGTGGCGATTTCTTAAACTAAGACAACAGAGAAGTTTGCTGCATTGATTGACTCTTCCTTTCACAAAAGATTTCTCTGTGTTATGTGATGCTCTTTGATGGCATTTTACCCACAGTAGAACTTCTATCAAAATTGGAGTCAATCTTGTCAAATCCTGATGTTGCTTGATCAACAAGGTTGATGTAATATCCTAAGTCCTTTGCTGTTTTTTCAACAATGTTCGCAGCATCTTCCCTGGGAATAGATTTCCTTTCAAGAAACTGTCCCCCCCCCTTTTTTTTTTTGGCTTATCTGTAAGACACAACATCTCATCTATTCAAGTTTCATCCTGAGTTTGCAGCAATTCAGTAACCTCTTTGGGCTCTACTTCTAATTCTACTTCTCTTGCTGTTTCCACCATAGTTGTAGTTACTTCTTGCACAAGTGTCTTCAATCCCTCAAAATCATCCATGGGGGTTGGCATCAAATTCTTCCCAACTCCTCATAATGTTGATATTTTAACTCCCCCCTGTCTATCAAAGGTCTTTAAATGGCACCTAGAATATGAATCCTTTCCAGGAGGTTTTCAATTTACCTTGCCCAGGTCTGTCTGAGAAATCACTAAGGAAGCTATAGCCTACCAAATGTATTTCTTAAATAAATCTTGAATGCCAAAATCACTCCTTGATCCATGAGCTGCAGAAGGGATGTTGTATTAGCAAGCATGACAACATTAATATCCTTATGCATCTCCATCAGAGCTCTTGGGTGATAAGTTGTGTTTCAATGGACAGTAATGTTTTGAAAATAAGTTTTTTTTATTCAGTATACCATGTTGCAAACAGATGGTATAGAACATTGGCAGTAGCATAATTCTTATGGTCCCTATGAGTTTTGAAGTGGTAAATGAATATTGACTTCAACTTAGTCGCCGACTGCATTAGCCCCTAACAAGAGTGTTCCTATTTTTGAAGTTTTGAAGTTGAGCATTGACTTCTCCTCTCTAGCTATGAAAGTTCTACATGGCATCTTCTTCCAATAGAAGTTTTTTTTTTCCCCCCCAACTCACGAAGCCTACATTTGAAGATCTTTGTTTAGTGTAGCCACCTTCCTCAATAATATTAGTTAGATCTTCGGATAATTTGTGGTAGCTTCTACATCAGTACTTATTGCTTCTCTTTGCACTTATTTATTGTGGAGATGGTTTCTTTCCCAAACCTCATGAACTAACCTATACTAGTTCCAAACTTTTCTTCTACAGCTTTCTCACCAATTTCAGCCTTCATAGAATTAAAGAGAGTTAGGACCTTGCTCTGAGTTAGGCTTTGACTTAAGGGAATGTTGTGGCTGGTTTGATTTTTTAACCCAGACTATTAAAATTTTCTCCATATCAACAATAAGGCTCTTTTACTTTCTTATCATTTATATGCTTACAGGAGTATCACTTTTTAACTTTTCACTTTCCATCAAGAACTTTTCCTTTGCATTCACAACTTGGCTAACTGTTGAGCACAAGAGGCCTAGATTTTGATCTATCAGTAGTACAGCTTTCAACAAGCCTTCCTCACTTAGTTTAATAATTTCTAGTTTTTTATTTAAAGGGAGAGATGTGCAACTCCTACTTTCACTTCACCACTTAGAAGCCTAATTTATTATTTTGCCTTTTTTCAATATTGTGTTTCAGGGAATAGGGAGGCTGGGGGGAGGGAGGGAGATGGGTCAGCTAGTTGGTGGAGCTTTCAGAACACACAATTATCCACTGAGTTTGCCATCTCACACAGGTGCAGTTTGCAGCAACCCAAATCAATTACAATAGTAATATCAAAGATCAGGGATAACAGATCACCATAAAAGACATAATAATAATAAAAAGGTTTGAAATATTATGAGAGTTGCCAAGATGTGACACAGAGACAGGAAGTGAACACATGCTCTTGGAATAATGGAGTCTACAGATTTGGTCAAAGCTGGGTTGCCACAAACCTTGAATTTGTAGGAAAAAAGTGATGTATCTGTGACAAGCAAGAAGAGAAGTGCAATAAAAACAGGTAAGCTTGTATTTACTTTCCAGATAATGCCCTCCTTGGAAGAGTATTTTTTTTTAATGCCATCAAATGGAACCCAAAGAACTGATAGTCACAGGATTATAGTTAGCTATAGTTAGATGTCTGTGCCATCCTGAAATCTCTATTGTTGGGCTGGTCTCATAAAGCACACCACATTACTGCACTCCTAAGTCTGTCATTTTAGCAAGGCAGTCCTAGCTATGTGCCTCCTGTCACTTCTTTTTACCAGACCTGTATTTCTGATCAGAGGTGTTAAGGACTATTGCTCATGTCACCTCTGCTTATTTCCATAGCTGACTCCAGGGATGTTCTATCACATTTAAGGAGGTTCACTCCTCTGGAGAAAAAGTGCTCTTTTAAATTTCAGGTATTGATCTAAAAGATATGATACACTATAAGGAAGTTACAGGAAAATACTTTTAAGTATTAAGCATTTTTGAATCTCAGTTACATAAAAAGCAAAGAAGGTGCCTGTGGTTTAATTTGGTCACACATGTGGACAATCAAAATAGCAGATATTTATTTACTTATTTATTTTTTAAAACTTCTAGAACTATTCTATTTATTTCTTTTTCCAAACTTTAAAAAAAATATATTTTACATTTTGTATTTTTTTTTAAGATTTATTTTTTTATACATACAAGCTGGGGAACAGGCCAGAGGCATGAGGTGGTAAGAGTGTTCACCAGAGACAGAGTGGGGAGCAGAACAGGTAGATCAGAAATACACTGCTGAGGGAAGCAGTGGGTGAGGCAGGAGAGGTCTGTCACACCATGTGGGATTTTCCCCTGCCGGTGTCAAACTAAAAAGCTTCTGTACAGCAAGAGACAATAATCAAAACAAACAGACACCCTACTAATTGCGAGAAGATTTTTGCACACAATACAACCAATAAAGGACTGATAACAAAAATCTACAAAGGGCTCACACAACTCAACAAAAACAAAGTCAACAATCCAGTCAAAAAATGGGCAGAAGAGCTAAAAAGACACTTCTCCAAAGAAGAAAAGCAAATGGCCAACAAGTATATGAAAAAATGTTCAACATCACTTATAATGAGGGAAATGCAAATTAAAACCACAATGAGATACCACCTCACTCCAGTGAGAATTGCGCACAGGTAACAACAAATGTTGGCAAGGATGTGGAGAAAAAGGAACTCTCCTACACTGCTGGTGGGAATGCAAATTGATCCAACTGCTATGGAAAGCTGTATGGTGTTTCCTCAAACTCCTAGAGATGGAACTTCCATATGATCCGGCAATACCACTACTAGGAATCTACCCAAAGGACACAAAAACTCTAATCCAAAAGGATACATGCACCCGCATTTTTATTGCAGCACTGTTTACAATAGCTAAGGTATGGAAACAACCCAGATGCCCAAAAATAAATGACTGGATCAAGAAGATGTGGTACATATACACAATGGAATACTACTCAGCATTCAAAAAAGACAAACACATGCAATTCACAGCAACATGGATGGATCTAGAAGGGATCATGATCAGTGAAATAAGCCAGAAAGAAAGAGAAAATTATGGAATGGTTTCACTTATAACAGGAATTATAGGGGAGTCAAATAAGAATGTGACATTCAGCAGGGAAGGAGGGGAGGGTAAGGGCTCAAGAGGGGAGAAGAGGGGAGCACGGGGGATTATGGTGATGGCTCCACGGGTGAACAGGTGGTAGGTAACCTATGGGGAACATACAATAATGTAAAAGATATGGATAACAAAAAAAAAATATTTATTTAAAAAAAAAGATTATTTATACATACAAGCTGGGGTACAGGCCA
>PVIJ01024548.1:0-12106 GCA_004024925.1 Scalopus aquaticus
GTACACGTAAGTACACACATCTGCTGGCACACACAGACACATGGGTACACACACCTGCCGCCTCACACAGACACAGGAGTACACGCATCTGCTGGCATACACAGACACACGGGTACACGCATCTGCTGGCACCCACAGACACGTGATACACGCATCTGTTGGCACACACAGACACACGAGTACACACATCTGCTGGCACACAGAGACACATGAGTACACGCATCTGCTGGCATACACAGACACACGGGTACACGCACCTGCTGGCACCCACAGACACCTAATACACACATTTGCTGGCACACACAGACACACGAGTACACGCATCTGCTGGCACACACAGAGGCACGGGTACACACAGGTACTGGGTCTAAGCAAATTGTCAGTGGCTTCCCCTCCCCCACTAGCACTGTTTGTGCATGTTTCCAAACCTGTAGGTGCGTGTGAACATTTTTCTTTGTTATCTGCTTACAGCCTCCTTCTCTTCAAATCTTCACCCTGACGCCCGTCCCGAGGCAGCATGCCCAACAACCAGTGAGCGGCACTCAGAGCCCACGGTGGCCCTGTCCCGCCTTGGGCCCTCCTCCCCTGCCCGAGAGGGGCCTTGTCCCCAGACTGGGCCCCTTCCCCAGGTGTCCTCCCTGTGGGTGGGGCTCTCGCTTGTCTTCACACATAGACTAATCGCTGGTCACACTGGTATGTTCTTCAAAAGTGAAACCCCGTTAGACAGGCTCCTGTCTGGCCGGCTTCCCATCACGAATCCATCGTCATCATCCCGAGGCCCCTCCTTAGTTCCTGGGGTCTCGGCATGAGACGATGTTCGCACCTGAGCGTTTCAGTGAACGGTGTCGCTCTGCGCTGTGCTTTGGGCCTGGGATGGGCTGCGTATCCGAGCTGTGCTCTCAGCTTTCCTAGAGATTCCGGGGTGCTGCTGGTTTGCTCTCCACGGGGCTGTCCACTGCCCAGGGTGCCGTCAGTTCCCATGCCCAAGCAGGCCCCTCAGCGGGAGGTGGGCCCAGAGAGAGGCAAGGAGACCCGACTCTGCTGGCTCAGTCTGTCAGCTGCGGAGCCTGAAAACGGACCTCAGTGCCTTGAGCCTCAGGGGCCCGACGCAGAAGGAGGCCCTGACCCCTCTCAGGGCGCTGCGGGAGTCCAAGGCAAGCTGCCCTGGGCTGCAAGCTCGTCTGCTGCCTCCCCCACCTGTCTACTCCCTTCGCCTCCTCTCCCTCCCAGCTGCCCGTCTTTGGCAGGAAGGAGGTTCTACCTCCATGGCATTGGTGTATTTTATGAGACTTTGGGAACCAAGGAGGAGTGGAACCGCGCGTCTTCCCTCCACGTCCCAGGCATTTCGACACGGTATTGTGGCACCCAGTGCCACGGAGACTGGCTTGGGATGACCGTGCTTTTACCTGTCACTTGGACATTTTGTGCACATTTCAAAATAGTCTCTGGGTGTGCTCATTTTCCCTTGCCAACACATCGATGAATTTCTTCTTCCCAATTTTTCCTTTGATCTAGGGGCATGGGACCTACTTGGAAGTTCTGGGAAGAGGTGACTGGGGTTCTGAAGAGGGGGACAGTGGGGTGAGAGTTGGGAGCTCCTGGTGGGTGCCAGTGCCTGAGCCTTCCCGGGGGCGCTCCTTCCCCTGCAGGGGACACACACCTCCACAGAATCTGCCTTTCTTTACTCCTCTTGACCGGGAGTGCTGAGGCCAAAGCAGTGATTCACAAGGTTAGGTCCTTGTTGCCTCTGCGGAATCCGTGCTTTATGAAGAAGAGGATAGCCTTGCTGGGGTGCTCAGACGCCTCCAAGAGGAGCGAGGCCTGATGTCGTGAGCAGGACTTATGGGGCTGGACGGGAGGAAGGGATGGGGAGCCCAGCCTGACGACTCTGAGGAGTGGGGGCCTCCCGGGCAAGTAGATAGGGCTCAGAGGTAACTGATTGGACACGGGGTCTTCGGTAGTTCAGGTTTAGGACTGATCACAGAATTGTTATCTATTTGCGTCCTAAACTTGCAGAAAGACTGGGTGCAATCAGGGCCTCCCTGGTGGCCTGGGGGTTAAGTCTCAGCACTATCACCACTAAGGCCTGAGTTTGCTCCCCAGTGCAGTCCCAAAAGATACTGGCCCCAATCCCCCACATCTCGCAGGACTCGCAAGCACTGCCACCCTAACTCCCAAAAGACACTGATGACTGCGCGAGCCTGCTTGACATACTGGAACTGCAGGGAGCCAGCTTGCTTGGTGGTCCTGGAAAGCACCCACTCCTCCACTGCTCTGATGTGGAGCAGCCCCGAGTTCCTACCCCCTGGGGCACTCATGCTGGGCAGATGCCAAGTTGACAGTCCCTGGGGCTGTGGCGCTGAGCCTGGCAGCCTCAAGAAGCAGCACAGTGAAGTCACATGAGCGCTTTTTATTTTGTAATGACATTCTTAACCAGGTATATATTATACTGTTAGATATTTTGTGTCAGCAATTTTTCTAATTTTAAATTAATATATTTATTTCAAAAACTAATGTAAGACCAGAATGTGTATTATTACAGAATATAGTTTGTATTTTTCTTCATGTTATATAGCAAGATATATATCCTTGGTAATTTATACTCCCCAGATAGATCTCTGCACATAGTAATATATAAGCAGATTTATATGAACACATAGTCTTTCAAAATGTAGTCACAATATGTATACGCTGTTCTTCAATGTTATATATGTCTTATGTATGTGTATATGCACACTCGTATACACACATGCATATGCATATATAACTGTTTTGTATTTATATAAAATAGTATTAAACATTTGCCTATAAAATATGTTCCAATTATTTGCAATTTTTTCTTTATATGTGACATATTTGTTTGGGATTAGCAAGGTCTTTTTTAAACTTCCATTTAATGTCTCTAATTAACTTAAAAGCTTTTCTTGGATTGCATGTGTGGGTCCCAGACAGAAGCAGAGGGAAAATAACCTCTCTGGAGGGAAGGAAATGGTCCCTTACAGAATTAATTGAAGACAGAGCATTTTACATGGTATCTCCTCAAGGAAACAGGTATTCAGTTATTTTCTCCACTATTCACAAAGGTAGACTTAGACCTCAAGCTTTTTTTTCCCCTGTGGTGCCCTGCAAACTTCAGAGCTTCAAGTCTAGAAATACCCGTGGACTATTATTTGATGCAAACTTATGTATTACTCATTTTACCTGTCACAGCTGTATTATATTCAAATAAAGAAAATCCATGAAAACAAAAGCAATGTCTGTACTCTCAAAAGAAAAATATTAAAAGTTTGGGGTCTCCCTGGTGGCACAAGGAGTTAAGTCTTGGCATTATGAAGCTATCAGCAGCCACTGCAGCACGGGTTTGATCCCTGGCCAGGGAGCTTCCCACATGGTGCAACAGACCTCTCCTGCCTCCCCCGCTGCTCCCTTCAGCAGAGTATTTCAGTCTGTCTGCCTGTTCTGCTCCCCACTCTGTCTCTGGTGAATCCTCTCACCACCACCACCCACATCTGGCCTACACCTCAGCTCTTGTATGCATAAATAAGTAAATCTTTTTAAAAAAAGTTTGTGGGTTGGGACTAACAAGAGGATGAAGTCAAAGGACTGTGATAGAGGACTATGGGTGCTTTTGTGATAGGGGTGGTGTGGTAACATGCATCTGAAAAGGTGAAACATTGTAAACCAAGATGACCCCAATAAGCAAAATGTTACAGAAAAAAATTTTAAGTTTGAAAATGTGGGAGTAAATATTTGCAATGATATGTAGACATAAAGGACTTTTGTTTCAATAGAGAGACAAAAGATAATAACAAATAGCTTCCCTATAAAGCAAAATGCTTCTCCAATGAAGATCTGGAAAGATGCCAAATCACATTGACTGAAGAAATGAAAACTTGAGGTTTTGTAAGTGAAAAAATTAATTTTTAGAAAATTATGTGATTGCAGAGTTAATAAAGAATCTATCTGTGACTATAATAAATACATAAATATTTTAAGCTAGATACCCACATTACCTAAATAGAAGTGCATCTGGAAATTTTTGAGCAAATTATTTACATTGAACATCTTGGAAATCTGTGAGTCACAGGGAGGTGGAAGTTGTAGAATGTTTTCATTGCCTAAGTATACAATTTTAATACTTAATATTTTGAAATTAGGCAAATTTGTTGAAACACTTGAAAGGATCTAGTAACCAATTTATAAAAAGCTCACGTATTATTTACATTATTATAGAAATGTTCACATGATACTGTTTTATAAAAATAAAAATTTTAACTTTTGACTTGATCACTTACGTGCATTTTGTTCACACACTCCAATGTGCAGATTTCTATTCAGTTCTCTTTAGTCACTGGACTTCCTCTCTGAAGGCATAAATATCCAGAAAGGGATTGTGGGCAAGGCATGGAAAATTCCAGAAAGTTCTTGCTATTGCACTGGAGCCCAGGCTCCTCTCTCCTCCTATGCCTGATGGTCTGAGACTTTCAGAGCTACAATTCTGCCTCTGACTACTAGAGGGCATCTATCTACATGATCGCACTTTTTAAAAGGTAAAGAAGTGAGTTGGTTTTTCTACTGTTATTACAGTGACCCACCAAACTCTTTTGGCTTTTGTTGTTTGTTTGTTTGTTTTGCTTTGCTTTTTGGCATTTTCTTTCTGGAATGGGCTGGAGCCAATTCTAGTCATCTGACTATTTTCAGAACATTCTTTTACGTTGCCCTAATTCAAGAAAATCTCACATATTGCAACAAGACTTTAGAAAGTTATGCATAGAGAGGTCACCTCCATTCCACGAAGCTCAATCCCAGTCTGTTTCTTCAGGTGGCATCTGAATGACTTCAAACTCCAGCACCTATTAAGTCTCAACAATCTTGGAAAACTGGTGATTCTGAGATCAGAATCCCCTTGTGAGGAATACATGAAAGAACAGATGCAATGTAGCAAATACAGAGATGGCCTAAACTGGCTTTCAGACTTCTCTGGGCTTGCAAAATTAGGGAACACAATGTAATATAACAGATACAGAACCTGGCACACAGTTTTTCCTGTGTTTGTATCTACAAGTACCTGGGTCCCAGGCTTCCTGATTCTAGTTGGCCTCCCCTGCATGAGTGGCTCAATGGAAACATTTCTCTGGTAGCAAACGCAGGGGGCAGTATTAACAGGAAGTTACGTCTCCTGTGGCTCCCAGAGCTCTCCTCTCTGTGCCTTGAGGAAGAGACTGACTGTAAGGACTCCATTTTGTTCAGAGTAGCCAAACAGAGTGGTTTGGAGCACTCTCTGGGGTACCTCAGAAGGCTTCCTGGATTTCCTCCAAACTCCCAGCTTCAGATCCCACAGATTCTCCTCACAAGGACCCTGTGAAGACATTGGTGGCAGGTCACTGCTTTCAGGCCACAATATGGGTAAGTTGGTCAGCATGAGGCCTTAGGTCCCTACAGGGCAGCAGAGTTTCTGGCTCCCCTCTGTTCCTCCCCAACCAAAAGGATACCCAGCTGAACCCTCTTTCGATGAGGGGTAGTGAGGACACGGGCTATTTTTCACCCCCTGGAGGAAATAGACTGAGTGGGCCCCGAAGCACCTATCCTGGTCCCACATGGAAAACTTCCCTCCTGTGGAGCTCCTATGGAAAGTCACATGCCCTGGGTGAATTTTTATCCTTGGTTGAGAGGGGAAAAGGTCTGATTCATGTGGTCCTCTCAGGTCTAGAGTTTGGGGAATAGGGAGTGTTGCCTAGGGTGGGGACTTGGTATAAACTAATATTCTTCTGATTCATACTAGAGGTGTGGGGGTGGGGCAGAGAATCTTCCATTAACTTTGAACCCTCACATCAACTATTCCAGGTAGATTATATTATAAAAGTTTCTTGAAGCTTGCTTTATGATCCAGCATGTGATCTATTCTGGAATGTTCCATGTGCATTTGTTATGTGCATTGTTCGTGTCAACTGAGTAAATTTATGAACTTAAATTCGTGTTACTAAGTCTTTTCCATCTAGATGAATTTTTGTCTGCCATTTTATGTGACAGTGTGATGTATTAAAATTCCCCACTGTGATTGTGATTCGTTCATTTCTCCATTTATTGCTGTCAAATTTTGCTTTGCAAATTTTGGCTTCAAGTTAAGACATGCATATAAATCTAGAATTTTTGGTTAATATCTTCTTATTGCATTGAAACTTTTATCTAGGAAAGTTTCCTCTTTAAAGTGTTTCTTTTCTTTTACTAATATGGTTATAGCAGTATTTAGTATGTAAACAGTACACATTCTGTCAGTTTTTTTATTTTTGAATTTTCTGTATCATAAATTTTGCATGTGTCTCTTTTATAGAGCATATATTGCAGTGTTTTTAAAAATCCAGTTAAATGATATCTTTCTATTTGGAATATTTAGTCTGAAAATTTTAATATCAGTACAGATATAATTTGGTTTACATATACCATATTATTGTACATTTATTTTTGCCTGTTCTAAGTTTCTTTTCCTTTCCTTTCTTTTGAATTGAGTAATATTTTAAGCTATTAAATTATTATCTCACTTGGCTAGATAAATATCATTTTCCCATTCTTGTAGTGTTGGTCCTTAAATTAAAATGCACATCTTTGCATTTTCATAATCCACTGTGTTAGTTCTTTTTCAGCTCTTTAGACAATGAAGGGACCTTAGAACACTTCTATTCCATTTATCTCCTCCTAAATTATTGTCATGTATTTTAGTTCTCTATATACTTAGCCCCCCAGAAGAAATTATAATTACTGTGCTATGTAGTCAATACTTATTTAGATTTGCTTAGATGTTTGCAAATGTCATTAGTTTTTCTTTCCTGCATCTTTGTGCTTCCACCTGGGATCTTATTCTGCATGAAGAACCTGAGATATTTCTTTCAGTTTGAGTTATCTGGTCACAAATTTCCCAGTCTTTGCTCCATTAACATCAGTGTGAAATGTATGTCTTTTCTTCAGGAATTTTTTTTCTTAAGCATGCTTATCTCCTATTAACATTGGTTATACTAACTTGATGTCTTGTCACTTTTGCAAACTTCCAAACTAAGATCTCTTAAAATACATTTCTCCACTGTTCCCTATCCTTCTTTGTGAGATTCTAATTAAAACATGTGTTGGATGTGTCCACTATATCTCCTTGAATTCTTTCCCCCTCACTTTTTTTTAAAGATTTATTTATTTTTTTATTTATACATACAAGCTGGGGTACAGGCCAGAGGCATGGGGCGGCGAGAGGGTTCACCAGAGACAGAGCGGGTAGCAGAACAGGCAGATCAGAAATACACTGCTGAGGGGAGCAGCGGGCGAGGCAGGAGAGGTCCGCCACGCCATGTGGGATTCTCCCTGGCTGGGCGTCGAACTCGCGTCGCCGCTGCCGACAGCTCCACAGAGCAGCGCTTAACCGCTGCGCCACCAGGGAGGCCCACCCCCCTCACTTTTGATGAAATTTTCATCAGCTTTTTTTTCATTTCTCTAATTATTCCTTTAGGCAAGGTACTCACATGTACCCTACCCTCATTCCATAACACCAAGCTTTCAGAGCAGATTTTATTATGCCCCTATAACAGAGGAGGGAAGTGAGAGGTAGAGATGATAAGCAACTTGCCCTAGGTCACCTATCCTGAAAAGGACAGAGTAGAGACTAATATGGCAGATTAAACACTACACCAGGCCCTTCCTTCTGTGCTTGTCTTCTTCTTGGCACTGAAAAAATACTCCCCACTTCCCATCTCCCAGGAAGTGGAACCACAGCGAAGTATTTTGACCCTTTGAGCACTGTGGTATATTTCTTTTTAGATTATAGAAATCAGCAATATTTCTTCATTACCCACGATATTTTCCCAGGAGTTTTTCTCGTATCAGAATCATAGATGTGTTCTCAATTTCAGGGCACAACAATGAAACTAACTCCCCACAAAGAAGACTGAGATGCTGGGGTATTTTCCGCAGGAGATTTAGCAATTATTCTGAACAAGTCAGTTGTGATGTTCGTTCTTCGCTTTACCAGCAGCGAGATGGAGATCCAAAAAAAGGTCATGTTCACTTGGACACCTGCATAAGATAGTAAGTGACCTGTTGGCTGAAATGTACCAGGCAGTGGAATATGTAACCCTGTGTCTGTTCCGGGAGAAAGGACGGTCTGAATCAACTCCACAGATAGGTTTTTACCCACCCCACCCCCACCTCAGACCAGAGAGATCCAAGATACCTAGGACTACAAATCGCATAATGCCATCATCACCGAAGGGAGGATGCAGAGAACTGAGGGTGGAGTTAAGCAGCGATGTTTGGTATTTAACCAGACATGTGCGCTTTGGGGCTCTCTCTCCCTTTGGCGATTTGCCAGGCTTTGGTGCACCATTGGGATTCTAGCTCAGCAGAACTGGTAGGACGCATTCACCAATTCATTCTTTTTTTTTTTCTTGAGTTGTCTTTTATTTCCCCTCCTTTTGTAAATAAACTCTTTTTATTGTGTGTGCCTGCAATCCAGTCTTATTATAAGTCCCATTTAAGCGCATGGGTGAGGACCCACAGTCAGGCACCTCATTTTATATTGGGGCTGCCCTATGATATATCTACCTGTGTTGTTCCTTTCTCCAACCTGAAAGTATGACAAATGATAGCATCAAATCATTGTTTGAGCCAACTTTACTGCAGCCTTGCTCAGCTGGGTGAAACTTTCTGGCATATGTGGAATGATTCCTTCTTTCTACTTTCCCACAGCACTCCTTATGCCATTCCAACCTGCCGTCAGAGAGGCAATTTTTATAAACGTGACCAAGGAGAGAACATGGAGGGAGAACAAAAATCTCCAGAGAGTGTCATAGAGATGAGCCAACAGGATAAAAGCTTGGGGAGCTGTTTCAAGGTCACAGTAAGTGTTCTAGCAAAATGGGCCTGATATGTAGAAAAAGGTGAGCAGAGGGAGTTAAGCTGGACTTGTGTGGAGATATTAGGTACTTTTCTGCGGCACAGAAATTGGTAATGTCTCTTTTTATTACTAGGAGTTAACATCCTAGGTCATCCAAGGGCCGACTCAAATAATTTAAAATAGGATAATAGCCGTTATTTCTAACTTTTGTACCAGACCTGGATTTCTTAAATACCAGACAGACTGCAGGGGGGACTTGGAAAGGTTGTATAAGAGCAAAGGAGGACACTGCTGTCAAGGGGAGGAAGCGACTGCACACCAGAAGTTTGGCTCAGTTTGGCTCAAGTTGAGTGTAGGAGGAGGATGAGGCTCTGGGTTTCCTGTCAGAGGGGGAGGGCAGGCCTGCCTTAGGTGGGGACTCTTGGAGCTTTATGAAAAGAAGTACATGTTAATCATCTTAAATTTATTATTTGAAAAAAAACCAATTTTTTAAATTAATTTATTTTCTTTCACCATTGTTAATTTTGGGACAATATCTGATTTCTCCCCTCTTATGTATACCCCAAAGTTCCTCTCCCCACTATAGCCATCGTGACCCATCACCACAATCCCCTGTGCTCTTCCCTCCTCTGTTTTGACCCCTATCCCTCCCCGTGCCCTGCTGTGTGCCTCAGATCTATGGTTTGCCTCCAAGTTTAGTCTTTTTCTTAACCTTTTGTTTGATAAAGAAAAATATTTGAATGGAAAGGGAAGGTATTTAGGAAATCCAGGTCTGATACAAAAGTTAGCAATAATGGCTGTTGTCCTATCTTAAGAAATCATTTGAAATCCTTCAGGCTTTGAAATAAGCTTTTAAGAAGGTCTGAAAGACCCAATAAGACCCAACCGGCTCTTATTTTAAACTTGATCCCATTATGTGACTCTCCTCTCCCATCTTGTCTTTGGCTCCTAGATTCCATTTGGCATAAAATATGATGAACAGTGGCTGCTGAATTTGATCCAGAAGGAATGCAGCAGCCCACTCACCCCAGTCAAGGTAAGAGGCAGATAGGAGGTAACAGGGAGGATGAAGACCCAGATGAGTAGTAGCTCTAGTCTCATAATCTGTTTCTCTTGCCCTTCTCTGTATAGTTTCACTATGAGAAAATGCAGGCTCAGTTTTTCGTCGAGAATGCTAACGTTGCCTTCGCATTGAAGAATGTCAGTGGAAAGATTTGGGATAAGGATAATGAAAAGGTGTGTGTCGAGGAAGTGACCAGGCCTGGCTGGAAGACAACAGAACAGGTCATCGTGGCGTCATAGGCCTCAGGGTTCCTAATATTTACCCAGCCCCTCTTGTGTTCTCCGCAGATAACTGTATTTGTCAGCCCCTCAGAGCAGAGAAAGGTAATGCAGACGACACACAGGTTGTGCTCGCACATCCATCCCCCCACCCCACCCTTACCTCCCCATCTACTGCTCCTCTCCACCACCTCTGACACAGAGCCGAACTCCATCTCTAATTCTGCAGCTGCCCGTGAACAAACTGTGTGATGCCTCCCTGCTTTCTCTTGGCATCCAGGCGTGCTGCATTGACCCTGGTATTGCTGACAGCACATGTACAAGGGGAGTGGGGGTAGACGGGTGTGTCTGGGAAGGGGATTTGGGGATGGTAATGTGAGGAGGGGTTGGTGCTGGACTTGTCAGTCTTCTGATTCCCTGCTCTCGACTTCTGCAGACTTGATGGCCCAGGATACTGGGGTGACACTGAAACCTAAAAAGGGCCTGGCTGCCTCACGGCAGATGCACGAAGAGAATGTTCCCAGGGTGAGGACTTTAAGACTCAGTGTTGGGATTGGTGGAGAGGATCCGGAGATTAGGTGGAAAGCACAGATTGTTCTCAGATATCCCCTGTTGTGCCATCACCCTAACTCTTCCCTCATCATAGCTTTTGCCCTTGAACCTGAGCAAGAAGAACCCCTACCAGCTGGGTGGCCTGACCGACATCATGCAGAATGCCTCCAGCATCAAGAACCTGAATCTCTCCAAAAGTGAGGTAAGGTGTCTTATACAGATCCATTCTTGAGGGAAGGTGGGAGGGTTCATTGAGGGGTGACAAGAGACAAGGAAGTGGGTTTCCAGGAAAAGGAAGGCTATAGAATTGTGGGATCATCCTGCACTTTCTCTGGTCCACATGGTTTCTTCCATAATCACAGGTGAAGTCTGCAGGGGAGTTAGACAAAGGGCTGAAACCAGAAGAGATGTGTGCAGAGAGAGATTCCCCGTGCACCACCTTCCCAGATAATTCCAGCAACATAAGGTAAAATATACCCTCTGCCCTGCCCAGGAGCCTAACCTACCTCAGAGAGTGCCTGCTTGCAGGAGACAGCAGGCCTGGTCTTTAGCAGAACCACAGGCCCCTCTCGCCTCTCTCCCTCCGTGTTGCTCATCTGTGCTTAGAGGTCTCCCCTCCTTCCTCCAACCTGCTCGCCTTTCTCCTAGCCTGGGGCCTGCTCCTGAGCCTGCGTCCAGCCTTCTCTAGCGCGCCCCTCCGAGCGCGAGCCCCAGGGGCAGGGCTTCCGCTCCTCACCGGAACCCCAGTCACCAGCCTTGAGCCGACATGGTGCCCTGGACTGGGATGGGGCGTCCAGCCCAGGCCTGGTGCCGAGACAGGCCTTCCTGGTCTGTGCTGGGACTAGGCTGCCCTCTCCTGTTCTGGGGGTTGTGGGGGTGCCCTCTTTCCTAGCTCCAAGAGCCTCCTCCCCAATCCAGTTGGCATGGGGGCTTTACTCACACAAGGAACCAAGGAAGATTGGTAGACGGGACCCTCAGAGAGAAGGCGGTGACACCAGGGGGCCGCAGACCCTCATCCCCACGCTGAGCCGGGCCTGGCCCTCCCTCCCCCTGGGGAGCGTGTCCTGCCCCCAAGGCTGCTCCCCTGACCACGCCCTGCTCAGACTGGGCTGGGGCGGGGGAGGGACCAAGCGGCATGGTGGGGGGGGCAGCCCCGCAGGTGCATGTTCTCCCTTCCCACGTGGGGTCTTGGGCCGGCAGGGGCAGGCGAGGGGAAGCGCTGTGGCGGGGAGCCATTTCCCCTCCTGCTCTCTTCTTCCTGCCCCCCTTCCCTTTGCCTTCCCTCTCCTGGGTTCTCTGCCTCTGAGACTCTCGCAGGTTCCCCTCCTACCTTCACCCCCTCTCAGTCTTCATCTGCCCCCCTCCGTGCTGCCTGCTGAGTCCTTCCTCACTCAGCTC
>PVIJ01024549.1:0-12106 GCA_004024925.1 Scalopus aquaticus
TGCTGAGTGTCTCTCTCCTGTTTGGTTTCCCTATAGTCCTGTTATAAGTGAAACCAT
The DNA here is from genome assembly GCA_004024925.1 of Scalopus aquaticus. NCBI lineage: Eukaryota > Metazoa > Chordata > Mammalia > Eulipotyphla > Talpidae > Scalopus > Scalopus aquaticus. The sequence continues at coordinate 58 of PVIJ01024549.1, forward strand.
TCTATATTTTTCTTTTTCTTTCTGGCTTATTTCACTGAGTATGATTCCCTCTAATTCCATCCATGTTGCTGCAGTTTTTGCTGTAGTTTTTAAAAGAGCGAATTAAAGGATAACATACATCTGATTGGGTCTAGTGGATATTGGCTTCTGTAGGATCATCTATTATTTTGTTATAAGTGGAAGGTTATTATTGTTTGCTACTTTTTTTCCTGAGAGAATTATTTTCATTAAGTTCATGATTTCTTATGCATTAATATTACTGAAAGCATGCTTATTGTGAGTTTTTCAAAAACATCCCAATAAACAAAGGAAAAAAGTCAAATTTTCCAAAGGAACAATTGGAACAAATTAACGCTTACCTGTAAAAGAGTTCCATGTCTTTGTGACCACAATTATTGGAAGGGTTGGAGAAAAATAAAAATGCTATTTAATTTAAGAATTTGTCAGTTACCTGCAAATCAACTCATTTCAGGAGTGGAAAAATCCTGGGTCATTTCTTAATATCAAAATTTACACATGTTTCTCTTTTGAATATCTTCTACATTTAATGAGGCAACTGTACAGTCTCCTATTTTCCTGTACAGGATAAATTCTTTGTTTCTGCCAACTGTGACTGGAGGGGTAATTAGTGCAACACCATCTCCCCAAACAAAAAGCGTCAGAATATTTCTCAAGAGTGAATTAAAAGATAAAATAACTCTGGTTTTTGTTGGGTTCCCATCTTTTCATAGGGTTTCTCATCAATTTTTATAGTAGTCACAAAGTCTTCTACGTCTCCTAATATATCTTAATGCTGATCATAAGCATGTAATCTGCCTTATCTCATTTTCACATAAATTTGCTTATCCAGGCTGAGCCTAATGAGACCCAGGGGTTCTTCTATAGTGTAGGTTTGTTGCTAATCCTTGTCATCCTTCATGTTTCAGATCCTGTACCCTTGCCCGATATTTTGAATTTTCTTAGGCGACCCCTGGGTTCTTAAATATCCTTTAACTTTGTTACAGAAATAAGACGCAAGCTCTACGATGACAACCTATTTGGAATTCATCCAACAAAATGAAGAACGAGATGGAGTCCGATTTAGTTGGAATGTTTGGCCATCAAGTCGACTTGAAGCAACAAGAATGGTTGTTCCAGTTGCATCCCTATTTACACCGCTGAAGGAGAGACCTGACTTACCACCTATTCAATATGAACCTGTTCTGTGTAGTAGGACCACTTGTCGTGCAGTTTTGAATCCTTTATGGTAATTAAAATATATGGAAAAAGTGAATGTGGCAATTTGATTTGAAAACTTAGTTTCTTGAGCGGTGGGTGAGGGGAGAGAACCTTAGTTCATTCTTGCTAATTTTTTAAAAATGTTTTTGGTTTTGCTTATATTATTGTTTCACAGTAGGATAGTAAAACCTAATGAACTTTAAATATTTTAGGATCATTTTAGTTGTAGTTAATTGACAAGAGACCAATGTAAATTTGTCACTATATAAGCCATTAGATACTATTCTCTAGGTACTGGTGCTGCTTGAGTATCACACCTTTTGTATCATAAGAAAAGTCATAAATGAATGATACAGTGTTTGGAAAATCTTATGATTTCTTGTTGCATAAACCAAAATCTCAGAAATCATCTTTTATCTCTCTTTCCATTCTCTTTCTCCCCATCAGTCCACCAGCAAATCCAGTTAGTCCTACCTCCAGAACGTTTACTGATTTTGTCTCATACTCAGTTGCTGCTCGTACACTTTATTTTAAGATATACCATTTTTTTTCCTGCAGTTTCATTATCTTCCCAACTAATCTGTTTCCATTCTTGTCTTTCAGTAGTTTATTTTCCATCCAGAAGCTAGAATTTTTTAAATGGATATATTTTAAAAATCCTCCAGTATCTTTTCATGATACTTAAAGTGAAAAAAATCCAAACTCTTTCACATGACCCGTAAAGTTCTACATTATCTATCTGTATTGTTGCCTTCATCTTGTTTCATCCAGTTTCCTTATTCTCATCTATGTTATACTTCCCCTCATTTTGGTCCTTGAATATACCAATCTGTTTTGATCTTGGAAACTATGCAACAGGTATATATTCTGCCTATATTGCTCTGATTCCTTTTCATTTAGTCTTTATTTTAGTTGTTTAAGAACTTCCTTTAAAGTAGCCCTCCCAAACACATTCTCACATCCTTCTTTGTTTTCTTTAATCTTCATTATCACTGTCTTAGAGTTTCTTCTTGTTTATGCATCTACTTGTCTATTATCTGTCTTTTCTAGAATATAATCTGCATGAGAGCAGGGACCTTTTCCCTTCATTGCTATACCATCATAACCTAGAATAAAGGCTGATATATTGTAAACATTAAATAAATATACTTTTGAATTGAATAAATGTTTTTCAGTCAGAATGTAGAAGCTACTAAGTAATTTTGAAAAAAATAGGATTACTTTAATTATACTATGGGTATTTGCTACATATTAAAAATTATATTCATTTAAGTGAAGTTGTGTATGTTGAAAGTATGAATTAGATATTGGCAACATCTAAATGTACATGACTTTTTAAGATCACTTTGACTGTCAGTTTGAATGTGTTCATATTTTAGAGAATAATTAATTTTTTTGAAATTAGGATCCTGGTTAAAATGAACTGAAACATGGGCAATTATTTTTTTTCTTTAAACAGTCAAGTGGATTACCGAGCAAAACTCTGGGCTTGCAACTTTTGTTATCAAAGGAATCAGGTAAGTAAATCCCTTTGCAAATGTTAATGTTAAGGATAGTCTATGTAGAGAGAGAGATATATATTTATAAAGAAAGATACAGTTTTTCATAAGTTAAAAATTCTTATTTATTTTTATTGAGGTAACATTGGTTTGCAACACTAAATGATTCAGAGATATAGGATCGTGCCTTCAGATGTATGTTACCACAGGACACCTACCACCAAGTCCTCCACTGTGCTCCATTTTTCCTCCTCCCCACTTTGCTCGCCACCTTCCCCCTAACTCTTTGATAGCTTCAATTCTGCAGTTTTAATTTCTGGGGGTTTTTATTGGTTTGTTTTTGTCTGACTCTATTTTGTTTCTCTATATTCCACATGTAAGTGAAACTGTCTGGTATTTATCTTTCAAAATATATATTTTAAATAGATAATTACCCATCAGTAAGTAATCATTTTCAGTTTTGAAATGTCATTCTTTCAGGCACAAAAATTTGTTACAGATTTTTTGTTTTTTTCTCTCTGTAGTTTCCACCTACTTATGCTGGCATATCTGAACTGAATCAGCCTGCTGAACTTTTACCTCAGTTCTCTAGCATTGAATATGTAGTTCTGGTAAGGACATAAAATATTAACCTTTGAGAAAGTTTTAAATATTCAGCAGTTTACTGCATACCAAAGTAATTTTAAATTGAGTTTACTTAAAAGGTTTCATCCTTGATTCTCACATTGAATTGATGGAGTAGTTCAAAGGTAAGAGTTGTCAAGGTCAGTTTGAAGAAGGTAAGTTCTCTGTTGTAGTTATTTGATATGTGGCCAGGATATTGGGTAGAGTAGTGTCATTTGTTAAGCAAAGTCCCTCTTATCTATGGTTTCCCTTTGCACACTTTCTATTTCTTGTGGTCAAGCAGTATGCAAAAATACTTGGAGAAAGACTACATTCAACCTAACTTTTATTGCACCGTATTGTTAGAATTATTCTATTTTACTATTCGTTAGTGTTGTTAGTGTCTTACTGTGCCTCATTTATAAATTAACATTCACTGTAGATATGTTTCCCAGTAACAGCCTTATGTTATAACACAGATGAGAAAACAATTACCATCCAGTGTTGAACAAAATGACATTATTCTAGGACTTGCTCTCATTATACTTTGTTTCTCTTAAAGTCACAGTTTTCAAGAATCTCTCCATGATGTTAGGTGAGGATTTACTGTATATTATTTGGACTATGCATAGTTTCGGGCATCTCCACTGGATATATCTTTCAGTGTTCCCCCTTAGATCAAGAATGACTGCTGTACTGAGTAGATCTAAACAATAGGTATCAATCTTACTTTGGGATAAGAAAGTTCACAAGTACTTAGTATGTTGCTGGAGACTGATGCAGTGTCCTCAAGTCCGATTGTGATTTGCACTGGTCCTTATTAGGAAAATAATTTTTCTTCCCTTTATAAACAACATAGTTTATTACAGATTTAAATGTGGACGTAATCATTATGAATGTTGTAAAAGAAAGCAGAATATGTTTCACTTGATTTAGTAATAGTCTAGCCTGGCTAGTTTCCAGTTCTCTTAAAATCTCATTTGGGGTAGGTAATTCTAAAAATACCTCATTTTGATTTTAAGCTTTATAGTTACTATTTTTATTTTAAAAGAAATACTTGTTACAAGAAATGAGATATGCAGATAAGTAAAATGACAGGTGAAAATATCCCTTATAAAACTATAAGTAATATTTTTAAAACTTCATTTTTTTACTTGGTGATATGTCTTGGATATCCTTCCGTGTGTGTGTGTGTGTGTGTGTGTGTGTGTGTGTAAGGGGACCTGGTGTGTATATATATAATACATACATACATACATACATACACACATACACCTATATAAAATCTGTTTCATTTCTGAAATGGCTTTATTAGGATTTCATTGTATGAATGTACTGTAAATTGATAAGTTATTAATTAAATATTCCTATGTTTCACGTAAGTGTTAGTGCTTTTATATTTTTTTAATTCAGTTATATTTGACGTAAAATGTATTAGTTTCAGGTGCAAGTTAATGCTTTTAAAACAATATTTTTTTCTTATTGCAAAATCTTTTAAAAGCGTGGTCCTCAGATGCCTTTGATCTTCCTCTATGTGGTTGATACTTGCATGGAAGATGAAGATTTACAAGCCCTGAAAGAATCTATGCAGATGTCATTAAGTCTTTTACCACCTACAGCTTTGGTTGGACTTATTACTTTTGGGAGAATGGTGCAGGTTCATGAACTTGGATGTGAAGGCATTTCAAAAAGCTATGTCTTCAGAGGAACAAAAGATCTGTCTGCCAAACAACTGCAGGTAAATGACAAGAATGGTAGTTTTAACTGTCTGTGAACATCACTCTATATATGTCTATAAATGCCTTTCGGTGTTAAGTTTGTGGAAAACATTTCTAATCTGTATGACTGATAGAATTGCATTATAACCAAGTCTGTAAATGTATTGATGGTAATTTTCTTTCATTTATCGTGATTGTTATCAGATAGATTGAAGACCCTTCACTTATAAATGTATCCTTAAAATTTAGATAGAAACTTAAGGTATTATACTAGAGATCTGAGGAGTTTATGAAAGAGACTTGCCGAAACCTGAGAGAAAGCAACTACAGTATGCTTGACATCTTGACATCTTACTTAGGAATCAAACACTTTTATTTCACAAAGAGATATTTTAAGGCATAAGAGTTATTCTATGAGTTGGATGGAGCTAGAAGGGATCATGCTCAGTGAAATAAGCCAGAAGGAAAAAGAAAAATACCTAATCGTATCACTTATAGGAGGACTATAAGAGAGCCGAATGAGAAATTTGAAGGAGAAAATAGCACACAAAACATAAACAAAAGCAAAAACTAGCAGGTAACCACAAATAAGAGACATTCTACAGGGAAGGGGGAGGAAGAGAGACCAAAATAGGGGAGAAAAGAGCACAGGGGACTATGGGGATGGTTCAAGGGTGAATTGATTGTGGGAAACCTACAGGGGATACACAATAATGTAAAGGATATAAATTAAATTAAAAAAAAAGTTATTTTATGAGCTATGAGTAGATATATTTATCAAATTCTATGACAACACTTTTATCTTTGGGGGCAAATTGAAGCTTTATTTATTTTCAAGGTAGGAGAGTTACATGTAGCCTACTAGGATCATCTGGGAATTTAAAAAAAAAATCTTTTTGATAGACTATGACATAGTGAGTCAATATGTGCTTGTATTGGGAAGTGGTTGGAAGTGAGGGTTGTTCATGTAAGTATTTTGAGTACTTTCTAAGTGATTCTGTTACTACCCCCCCCAGGTGAGGACAGGTATCCTAGAGAATGATAGATAAGACTGGCATAAACTAAGCAGATATAAAACCAGACTTTGAAGACCTCCAGGTTGCCCATAATGAAAAAGAAAAGATTTTTGAGGATGGCTCTGTGTGGAAGCTAGGCAAACTGGGCTAGTGGTGCTACAGTTTACAGAGATAGAAGTTTGGATGGGGAGGATAAAATGAGATTGGGAATAAGGTTTGAGGAAGTGGAGAAAATTTGACACTTTTAAGAGTTTTCTTGTTGAAGGTAAGGAAGACCTAGTTAAGGATGGAATTTTGAGAGAGAGAGATTTTGTGTTAAAGATGTTTATATTAGGAGAAGTAACACTTGAATGTGTTTATACGTAGAAGGGAAAGAGACCAAAGTAAGTGAGTGAAAGCAAGAGTGAGATGAAGAGAGTGAAGTTTCATAAGACATGGTAGGGATTTCTTCAAGAGCACAGGCGGCAGAGTACCTTCTGGAGAGGATTATTTGTTTCCATGAGACAGGAGAGAAAGTGGGCAAGTTTTACATTCTTTGTACCTTAGTTTTTTAATCTGTAAATTGGAGATGATTATAGTCTTCTGTAGAGTGGTCACAAGAATTAAATAGACTAAGTGTTTGCCATTAATGTTATTTTTAAATTGTAGATTTATTTATTTAAGTGGGTTAATGTTAATTTGGATTGTAGAGTACATTTTACCTAAGTTATATAATAAATATGTAAAACTTAGGCTTTTTTGCAATGATATTGAATGACTACAGACTAATTTATTTTCTCTATTAAAATATATTTATCTTCCTTCTGTGTCCAACTAGTTGAAAAGAGCCTGATCTTTGCTCCTCAGATAATCCTGGGTGCAAATCTTAAACTCTTGTAGTTGTGTCATTTTGGGCTGATTTTTTTTCTCATCCTTTATGGAAAGCATAAACAATACCTATTTTGCATGGTTGTTATCAGTATTAAATGAGATAATGTATTACTAATGAAATAATTCAGGCTTTTTAGAAAACCTGGGTTAATATATTTGTTGTCACTTACTAGTGGTATAAACTTAGGCAAGTTGCTTAACTTTTGAGTGTCATTTTTCATTTGTAGAGCAGAGATTAAGAAATCTACTTCATTATTGCTTTGTGAGGAAATACTGTATAAAGAGTTTAGCTCAGAATCTTGTATGTAGTAAGTCCTTAGTAAAAGCTGCTGTTCCTGCTAGCGTTGTAAGAAATACTATAGGCTTAGTCCAATAATATCTTTCTTTGCAAATCTTTGTTTTTCTGTTATATATTTTTATTCTATTCATGATTAAGCATTTCTAGAATCAAGAAAGCTTTAGTAACAATATTATCTCTATGTGTCTAAAGTAGGAATTGTGCATACATCAAAAATTTAAAACAAAACTAGCGGTTTGGTTAAGTATTATGTCAGAAAATTAAGAAGCATAGCCATCCAAGGTATATGTACCTTTGAGACCTCTTTTGTATGATGCCATGTATCTCTCCTTCATAGCAGTTACTACAGTTGAAATTTTACACGAATTGATCTTAGGATTTGATTCATTCCTATTTCTGTAAGGTCAGGGACTATATATTTTTTCACTTTTATAGATAGTACACATAGCAGGTACTTGAGATATAGTTGTCCAAAGGAGTGAATGAAGACAGTTAAACAATAACTTATTTTAACTACTAATTAGAAGTAATATTTTTATGAGCTAGTATCCCTTTTTGCTGATTTTGCACCTTGTGTTCTTTGTGTGTTCTTAATGCCTAGTATATCACCTTGCACATGGTAAATAGTTGAGACACCTTTGTAGGAGTACTTAAGCAAATATCACAGAAATAATCTCTTTACAGGAAATGCTGGGGCTTTCTAAAGTTCCTGTTACTCAAGCAACACGTGGTCCTCAGGTACAGCAGCCACCTCCTTCCAACAGGTAATAATTAAATGTGTCAAAGAGAATTTGACCATTTGTGCAAACTGTTAATTATCCCAGAGCCTTAACTTGGACATAGACATTTGATGATAACTATATTATATAAGAAAATAATGGATTGCATTGGTATACTTTTAAGAGTGTAGGCTGAATTGGATCATTGAAGTGGGTAGTTTCTCATTATTACAGTGTGAGAAGTTACTTTAGTTTTGATATATTCTTGAGTTTAGTAAAAATTAATTTTTGTGACTTAGGGCAGCCAAGTTTTAAATTTTGCCTTCTTGCCTTTAGAGGTAACTTTCTGCCCAGACTTTTGAGCTGAGGTAATATTACTAAAAATGAGTTGATGTACCTTCTAGTTATTATTTCATTAACTTTAAGCCTTATTGGATTGGTAAATGAAAGAGGCAGGCCTGAAGTAATACTTAGTTTGAATTTAATACTTAATTTGAGTACTTAATTTGAATTTTAGTCTTACTCAAAATGTGGTTCTTGGACGAATACCAGTGGCATTACCTGGGAACTTGTATGAAATGCAAAACTCTGGAATGAGCAGTCTCTGTTAAAACAAGTCCTCCCACCTATTCTTTTTATTTTTTTAAAGATTTATTTATTTTTGCATACAAACTGGGGTGCAGACCAGAGGTGTGGGGCAGCGAGAAGGTTCACTAGAGACAGAGCGCTCCACCTATTCTTATGTACACAAAAGTTTGAGAACCTCTGGTCTACCATGCATTAAATTTTTTTTTCTATTTTTGAAAAAATACAGTTTGCTTTTTAAACCGTCACCATAAAACATTTATTTATGAATGGCTTTTTACTTAAAATTTTTGTTTTGCAGATTCTTGCAGCCAGTACAGAAAATAGACATGAATCTCACAGATCTCTTGGGAGAACTGCAGCGAGACCCTTGGCCTGTACCACAGGGGAAGAGACCTTTGCGTTCCTCTGGGGTGGCACTTTCCATTGCTGTAGGACTACTTGAGGTAGTGATGATAACTTTGTTTTGGAATGTAACTATGTCTGTGTATATATGAGATTATTTTTGCAAAATAATATTGGGTGAAAAAGTTAGATCATAGGATAGGACAGTGAGTATATGATTTTATTTATTTTATTTTCAGTATATCCTTTTGAGTAGAGTCTCCTAGAAGGATGTCACCCAAATGTTAACAGTAGTAGGTTAAGAGAATTTTACTTTTTAGAATTTAAAAAATTTACACGACCCATATCCTTGCTTTATAATTGGAAAATTGAATTTAAAAAGATGTGGTTTTTTTTAAACATATGAAATGACTTCAAATACAAAAAAATTTACAGAGACCTTCCCTCCCCTCCCCATGATTTTCATTTGCCTCATTACTGATGATAATCACTGGATCACTCAGTAAGGTTGTGTCTGCCAGACATCCCCATTGTAAAATTACTCATATTTTTCCCCTTTATAATGAATAAACATTAGATAGTGAAGATCTTTGAAACCATGCAAATATCACATTCCTGATTAAACTTTTAATTCATTTATTAGTATCACTATGGACTCATGGTTTCCTGTGTTATACAGTGAATTATAAATCTATTTCTATCATTTATTTCCTTTGACATAAGTCTTTAGATATGGACAAGCTGCAAAAACAGTTCAAAGAATTCCTTTATAGCTATCACACATTCTTCAGATGTTAACATTATGTCTGCTAGATACTTCTCAGTATTTGTATCTTTGTACCTTTAGATTTATATATCACACACATATACATATGCATTTTTTAAAAAGCATGTTATGTGGGTTAATTTTCTATAATATTTGAAATAGTTCCACATTTGATCAGTGGGAGATCCTTTAAGCTGGGTCTTGGGTCCTTATTACATGTCTGTTGAAATTCTTTTCCTTCCCATGAAATTGTCAACTTTCATACTTTGCCAATATTTAGTAGGATGAAAGAGAACTAATCAGTAATTTATCTAAAAGCATTTTAAAAATGCTTTCAGTTTTTGAAAAGACTATCAAGGCCTGGAACTGATTAAGATTGGCACTGCTCTGAGTTAATCTTTTTGTATAATAGTTACTCAGAATCATGTTGCTGTTTTATACACATAAATTCAGAGACTTGAAAACCTGATACCTTCTTAAATGCTCATGTATTTTATTTCCATACATTTTCTTGCATTATACTTTTACATATTAGTTTTGTTTCATTGTTTTAGCTTCTCTAAGAACTTCTGTTATACACAAATTGGGTCTTGGCTTGTTTCTATTTTACTTGCTGTATCTCTGATCCTTTTTATTTATTTCCTTCTCATTCTCTTGATTCTTTTTTTTTTTTTTAAAGATTTATTTATTTATTCATACAAGCTGAGGTACAGGCCAGAGGCATGGGGCGGCGAAAGGGTTCACCAGAGGCAGAGTGGGGAGCAGAACAGGCAGATGGATGGAAATACACTGCTGAGGGGCGCAGCGGGTGAGGCAGGAGAGGTCTGCCGCACCATGTGGGATTCTCCTTGGCCGGGCATCGAACTCGCGTTGCTGCTGCCGACCGCACCACAGCGCAGCGCTTAACCGTTTCGCCACCAGGGAGACCCCTCATTCTCTTGATTCTTTTCTTACATTTCTTCAGTGCCTGTTACTAAGTTTTCACTTGAATCTGACTGTTATTCTACGTTGGCTGTTAGCCTCCCTCTTCTTTTTTTCCACATATGTTCCTCTAAACTACCCTTGTTCCATGTGAAGGTTTACATGGGAGACAGCTTACTTGGAAGTTAGAGCTATTTATAAGTAATTTGAACTTTGCATGTTCTTTGTGTTCTAGTTTTATGAAGGTGTACGTTTAGTATACTTTTGTTTTTGTTCTTCATTGGTATTCTGGCTTTACATGACTGTTACTACCTCAGATACCCAGAATAAATTTAAGATCGTGCTTGCTTTGATAACACATATACTTATTTAAGAAAGTTAGGGAAGAAATAAGTGTATCTCCTAAAAACATTCAAACAGTAGGCCAGAATGTGTAAAAATGAAAAGTAAAAGGTAGTTTTTCTTGTTCTCTTCCGGACTTTTCATATGGTTCCTTAAATTATCATCAGAGTTAGATCATTTACATTATTTTCTGAAGCTATAATGTAGTTTAAAAATGTATTCTGTATTTTTGTTCAATAACTGCCTTTGAAATTACAAATAAGAGTATTTCTAGTATGATTATGTAAACATTAATTGTGGGGCAAAGTACAGTGGTTATATACATAGAGGACGAAATGTAATTTGGCTGCTTGATTGAGAAAATCTTTCATCTGTCAAAGTCGTAGGATACTTTTAAAATTTTTTCTAGATTTCCTTATTTTCTTTGGGATGTACTTAGTGTGTTCTTTTGTTTTTTATAAGTATTTTGAGTTCTTGCATGTTTATTTTGCCCTCTCATTTCATTTGCATTTTGGGTGGCTATTAGAATTGTGGGCTCAAAATAATCTTTAGTAGGATCTTTGAACCCTTCCTCTGTGTGTTAAAACATTCAGTGCAGGGCCTCCCTGGTGGCGCAGCGGTTAAGAGCTGCGCTGTGGAGCTGTCGGCAGCGGCGACGTGAGTTCGACGCCCGGCCGGGGAGAATCCCACATGGCGAGGCAGACCTCTCCTGCCTTGCCCGCTGCTCCCCTCAGCAGTGTATTTCTGATCTGCCTGTTCTGCTCCCCGCTCTGGCTCTGGTGAACCCTCTCGCCGCCCCATGCCTCTGGCCTGTAACCCAGCTTGTATGTATAAATAAAAACTAAATCTTTAAAAAAAAAAAAAACATTCAGTGCATTTTTTTTAAAGATTTATTTTTTTTTTTTAATTTATTTTTTATTTTTTATTTTTTATTTTATTTTATTTTATTTTTTATTGTTATTTGTGTCTTTTACATTTTGTATTCCCTTTGGGCAGCCCACCACCAATTCACCCGTGATCCATCTCCATGGTCCCCTGTATTCTCCTCTCTTCCATTTTGTGCCCTTATCCTCCCCTCCCCCCTCCCCCACCGCTGAGTGTCTCTCTCCCACCCCGCCTCCCTATAGTCCTGTTATAAGTGAAACCATT
>PVIJ01024550.1:0-12101 GCA_004024925.1 Scalopus aquaticus
GTCCTGTTATAAGTGAAACCATTCGATATTTTTCTTTTTCTTTCTGGCTTATTTCACTGAGTATGATCCCCTCTAATTCCATCCATGTCGCTGCAAATTGCATGTGTTTATCTTCTTTCCATGCTGAATAGTATTCCATTGTGTATATGTACCACATCTTCTGGATCCAATCATCTATTTTTGGACATCTGGGTTGCTTGAACTGGTCCAACCACTATGGAAGGCTGTATGGAGATTCCTCAGACTGCTAAACATGGAGCTTCCATACGACCCAGCAATAGCACTTTTTTTTTTTTAAGTAAGGAAAACTTGCTGTCAAAAATGCAAATCACCAGCCAGCCAGTGTCCTGCCTGGGAATCATATAACAGGCCAGTATTGAAACTAGCATGCTTGTGCCTTTTAAACATATTATTAGTGAAAAAATATGAGACATCAAAATGATTCTCTAGTGAGGCTGAAGGGTAAAAAAATCAAGTCTATAACAATTCCCACTGCCAATCAAAGAATTTTGTCTAGATTCCCCTTGTTCTAGAAGTTAAACTCCCCTGTTGGGAGATCAATGTGAGTCTCTAGAGAAGTGTGGTCTACTAGCTTTTGTTTTTCAAACTTTAAAGAACCACAAAATGTAGAAAACAAAATTAAAAGCACAAGACAAGGACAGACAACTCGGTTAATAAAGTACAATGAGGGACCCCTGGTGAAACAGAGCCAGCCTTGGGAGTACAATGGTTTCCATTGACCTTTTGCATTTTTTGCTCTCCTTTTCTTGTGCCTATGATGATTAACTAAGAAAGATATTAGCATTTGAGCCTGGGAAGTGCACTTGCTTGTTGCCCTCTGAAGGCCTGCCTCCTCCTGCTTATAAAACAAGTTGCTTCAGTGGGCAACTAATTTGAGGCATTCTGGCCCAACAGCCTAAGTACAATTATTGAAAGCAGTGGTGGAAATGCATTCAAGTAAGTAAACTCCCATTACCATGCAACTTCTGCTAAGTAAAAATATGTTCATACGATAAGACTTAAGATCCTGAAATTTTGCGTCATAGTAATTCAGATTTACAAGCCATTTCTGACACCCATGGGCTCTCAAGCCTTGGGTGATTAATTTTAATTCTCTAAACCTGCAGTGTCCCCTATGAGAGTTATCAGTCATGTATTTTCTACCGAGCACTGAAAGCTGGTGATTGTGATGGAGGAACTGTATTTTAAGTTTTATTTCATAATAATTAATTAAAATTTAAATTTCAAAGCAGCTATTCCATTCAGTTATTGGAGGAACTTTTAAGAATGTTGGAGTAATTTGGGTATGTGAATCTACTGTTTCCACTGTGTATGTTATAAAATCAAGTACAGATTAAGTATTTTCAATGAAAATTTAGTATCCAAATTGAGATGTGCACTATTTATAGTCTCCAATTTCAAAGATTTAATAAAAATGTAAACCATTTCACTGATAATAGTTTATGTTTATTACAAGTGGAGATTACAATATTCTAGGTGAACTAGGTTTAATATATGCTATTTAAATTAATTTCACCTATTTCTTCTTACCTGTTTTAACGTAGTTAACAAATTTTAAATTACCTATGTGACTTGCATTTGTACTTTGTGTTTCTATTGGGCAAAGTCATGCCAAACTTTAGATTCTTTATCAGGGAGACTAAATAACTATAATAAGGTTTTATAAAAATTAAAGTGCTCAAATATGAAGAGTAAGCCCTAGTGTCTCATGTACCATTCAATAAATGATCATTTCTATTATTTCTATTACCTAATAGAGAGGAAAACATATTTATCTTACATATTTGATGCCTGAGAATTCCAATAATCTGTATTTCCTAGACCATTAGTTTTTGTTTCCTAATAGGTTGCAATATAAAATATTCACAAGTCTTTAATACATGTTCCCCCCAAATATAAAGGAATTTAAAAATAATATCTCATCTTCCATCCTGCCTTCAGATAGCATCCCTCTGAAAATCTGACTCAGTTCTACCCTGTGGGTGAGCACACTCCCACACACCTACCATTATTTGTGTCTGGTCATGGAGAAAAGGTTCTTTAAAACAGCTTTTCCAAATCCTCTGAAAGACCTGATGTTGCAAAGCATCAGAGAAAAAGAAAATATGTAGCAAGCCCTGCAATTCTTCCTTTGGTAATAAGGTCATTTTGTTGCATCATGTTTCACTTGCATTAGGTTTATCTTTCCCCTTTTATAATGCAGGAAATATCCAGAATCCTACAAAAAGGAAATAGTAGAGAGATTAGATTTCCCCAATGAAAGGATTTTCCAGATTTGGCTCTCAGCCCAACTCCATTTGGAGACCTGGAGCTTCTCTCATTCCTTGAAACCCAATGGCACCACTGAGCCACTTAATGCTAAATAAATATTTCAAGTAGAGGAGTAAGCTGTTGAATTTATTTAAAATGATTTAACAAGAATCAAGTTCTACCCTCCCACCCTTTCTCTCTCCAACGAACCCCACTAGCACTCATTCCAGTTGATCAGGAACATGTTTTGTCTCTAACTCACGACTTTCTCATCAAAGCTGAATTTCTCAGTTAATCGCCCAGAAGTGTCCTCTTTCCGCTCGCTCTCTCAATGATTTTCTTACATTTAGTTGCGGTGTAAGAGTTGCTACATATTCTTCACTCATTTTCCCCTAATGATAATATCTTAAAATCATTATTTAATTGGAAAAGCAGTAAATTAACAGTGGTACAATACCGTTTACTAAAATACAAATAATCTTAGAATTTCGCCAATTTCCCTATCTCTGGCTATTTTTGTAGGAGCCCATCCAGGACCCCACAATGCAATGAGCTGTAATGACTCCTTAGCTCCTTCAGGCTTTCCTTGTATTTCATAACCTTGACACTGGTGCAAAAAATAAAATAACAACAACAACAAAAAATGTTAGTAATTTCATGATTGCCACTCAATCTGGGTTTTTCTGATGTTTGTCAAGATTAGATTTGAAGTTACATATTGTTGGCAAGAACACCACAAATGATACTGGGCCCTTGTCACTGCTTCCCATTAAGGGGTACATGAGGCTGATGTCTTTTTATTGCTGATAATAACTTTAATCAATTTGTGAAAATGGTGCTTTTGAAAATTTTCCATTGTAAAGGTTTTCTGTTTTTCGATCTGGAATTTAATGAATAGTTTGGAGAAGACTAAGACTTTGCAAATGTCCTGCTTCCTCACAAATTCTCACCTATACATCTTACCACCCATCTGTGGCTCTGTCTTGCATCAATTACTACTGTGTTGTTTGACAAGTGGTGATTATTATTTTCAACAGTACAACATAGAAATTACTCAATAGCTATTAGTTCACAGAAATCTTCCTCTTTTATAGCTGCACAGTACTCCATTGGGTGAATATAACATGGCTTATTCAACCACTCTCTTATGTGTGAATATGTAGGTTATTTCCAGTATTCTGCACTTGCAAATAGTAATTTAAAAAAATCTCATTCATATATATCTTCATATAGGTAGAATTTTTGCATAAATTCCTAGAAAAGGGATTCTGAGTCAAAGGTAAATGCATTTGTAGTTTTGTTATGAAATACCATCTTTTTCTCCAGATGGACTGCACCAGTTTGCATACCCATCAGCAATGTGTAACAGAGTCAGGCACCATATGTTTTTCAATTTTGTTCTACCATGTCCTGTACAAAGCACACAAATTATCTAGAAGGGAAGCAAGGAAGAAAGAAAGACATACTGATACAGTAGTCTAAACACACCACTCTCCAGTTTCAAATATTTGATAAAATCCTAATGTGAAATGAAGCTCTCATGAGTTTGGAAGCTTCTCTACAGCTCTCACCAGGTAGCTCTGAGGCTAAGATCACTGTATCAGAGTACCACTGACTAAAGACCAGGTCCCTACCCTCCTGTCACTCATTCTATCAGTGAACTTGCTACTTCTCAAATATTTCAAGCTCAGTTCACAAACGGTAAAGCCACGCCCACACACTCCCTTTTACTGCAACCAGGCACCCCCATGCTTTACCACTTACTTGATACACCTTCCTTCGCATCACCCTTTTAGCTCAAATGTCAATCCCACTTCCTCAGAACAGGTTTACATTTTATGTATTCCTTGGTTTTCTAGAATGCACTGAATTTGCTGTATTATGGTTGGCTTTGGACAGATCTAGCTTATTTGCATTAAGCATTCAATGTTTGAGAGCAGAGACATTATGTCACTTAAGTTTGATGCTCCAGTGGGCAGGTGCACATGTTTTCAAATGGATAAAACTGAATAAACAAGACATGAAAATAACACTCTCTTTATTCAAAAGCATGGTTCTCTTCACCTATCTCATTTAGTCTAATGACTTTATTCATGGTCAAGTGTCAGTTCTCTCAGCAAACACTCTGAAAGAGTGGACACCAGTATTCAACATCCAGTAGTATCCAAAAACATCATTCCATTACTTTTCCTTCTGAAAGTACTGGAAATCTGCTCTATTTTTCTTTGCCTTATTTTATTTATATATTCTGCAATCCTTGTTGCCACTTAATGTATGTCTGAACCCTAGTCTATATATACACACTTTATCAGTACTCCTCCTTCCCTCCTTTTTATATACAAAGAAGCTGGGACAATCAACAACATTAAAAATCTAAGCAATCAATCTTTATTCTAACAAAGAGATAGTGTGCTCCCTTCGGCAGCGCATATACTAACAAAGAGAGAGAAAACAATATAATCAACTGAGATATTATCTTTTATTCAGTGCCATAGAAACTACCCCACTCTCTGCCTCCAGCTTACACACTCAAAAGAACCAAGCCTTTAAAATGAAGAGAAATGGAACTTCTCTTGTCACAAGTAAGAACTAACAGTTGTTTCTTTTTAAAAAACAAATTCAAAGATGCCAAAGAGCCAAACTTTAGAGGTAAGGTGGGGAGGGAATGGTCACTGGTGAAGAAGACCAGTGTGACTCACCTGGGAGCAAAAGTTGGCTCTCCCAAGACTGCTAGAAAGGACCCAGGGGATAGAGGTGTTTCTGTGAGTAACAGGTCTTGGATCCTGCTTGTATGCAGAACCAGGCCAGTGGAAAGGGGCTCTGTACAGAGGATGCTGCCCTTAGAAGTGGCTCTGTCCAGACCAGCAGAAGAGGCCACTAGCCAGACATGAGCCCTCCAGAAAGGCAACCCTGCGAGCAGCTTCCCTGGGACTGAGCAGAAGCAGCATCAGCACTGACTGTGTAACTAAGAGAGGGTCCCACTGAAGAAAGACCAGACTCCTGTCTTCTGTTCCCAACACCGAAGACGCCACCACAATTTTGGAACCCATTCTATAGAAATCATGAGACTGTGACAAATTTGAATAAATCAAGGGTGTCAGCATCCTGCTGTGCATAGATATTAAGACTTATTTAGGTTGATAAAATTTAAAAAAATACAACTGACAGTAGAGCACTAGAGAACACATCTGTCACATTAACTTATTAAACAATAAACCAATAAGGATTGTAAGTGTTCTATGCATCCTCATCATTATGTCCTCTAAAAGAATTAAGAAAGGAGTTGACATTAGACGTAGGGAGGACAGGCTAGGCCTGTGTTCTAGGAGAAAGACAGCCATCCAATTAAGAAGAACAATCTCCTAACAGAGTATGGTTCCATCATTTAAATCATCTATTTTCTGCAACTCAAATCACTGGAAAGAAAGATACAAATCACTGGACACAGATCATTTCAGAGCCACCTCTACCCTCCTAGTCACATGTTTTCTAATATCTAGGTGCCTACAATTCATTGAGTGGGAAAGCTGGTTAAGTCACAATTTAGAAAAAAGGTTTTCTTAAAAATTAATTTAACAGCCAAGAAGCATTTGCATGACTAGCTATGAGAATTTTTTTTCTAAGTATAAAAGGAAAGTGTGAAAGGTATAAATCATTTACTTTAGCAGGAGTGAATAGAAAAAGTGGTTAGATGAAGTGGTTACTGATACATTTCACTACATTGCCTGGGGTCAACCCTTGTTGACTCAACCAAATGGAGACAAACATATGCTTTCCACTGATGGTCATTATCCAGACATCTGTTTCTCCCAGGACTTATAAAACTGAAGTGTTCTTTTTTTTAATCAACTAATTTCATAAATAGGAGTCCAAACTCTAAGGAATCTATTAATATCAATACCATTATGTGGTTGACTTTGAATAGTACAAATTGGCATGGCATTATTCACCGATTGCCCCGAGAGTTAAAAATATAGGTACTACAGTAAACACTGTGGTATATGAGTGGATATTTTTGACACTAGAGAATATACAACTCATTTATTTTTTAAAAAATTCCAGTTGCTTTATAACCATCTCTGAGAGCTTGACCAATGTACAATATTGCAAGGCTACAATAACTGGAACAAAATTTTTCTTCTAGAAATGAATTAATAACTAAAGTTCTGAATATGCAGCATGCACTAATCCTGGTTTTTAAATTCTCTAATGGGCTTTATAGCAATGCAATTTGGCAAAGTGAGTAAAACCCTAATATAACAGATAAAGGTAATTAGAAATGCAGAACAAATTCTTTTTAAATGCCCTGCATGCAATTCTGACACTTTAGTTTTTTCTTCAGAAATGGGAAACTAGTGAAGGGAGGAAACACAACAAATCAGGAAAAGAATAAGGGGAAATCAAACTGTATCAGTCACAAAGGAATTTGGAACTTGAGAGCTGTTAAAATACCTTCTGGCTCTTTTGACTTTCCAAAATTTCCCAAGAAACTGGCCAACTTACAATTAATGAATCTCTCCAAATATAAATAGCTTAAACTCAGTTAGGTTGCCAAAATGGGGAAATATAATTGGTGGTCTCAGAAAGTAAAACTCAGTGGATGAATGTGTTAGGGAAAATATGTACTTTTTGGCACAGCTGCATAAATCTTCTCATAACTATCAGCGATCATTTCAAGTAAGTACATGTTTTTTCTTGATGCATTAGGAACAAATTTGGTTCATTACATTCATTATTACTATGATATATGTTACATATATTTTAGCTTATTTATATATTATACTATGTATTATGTATCTCACATATACTATTTAATTACAGAACCATAATATACTTAAATATTATATAATGTTTATAGCATCATATTAAATACATGCTTCTTGTGTTGCTGAACTTCAGCGAATCAGGTACAGATATAGTTCTGAGTGGTGTAAATATGAGGTTTAGTTTGAAGTTTAACTGGGTAACCATTCCATATTTAGTTTTATATATATATATATATATATATATATATATATATATATATTAGCTATTTAATAGTAGTGCATATTATAATTTTGATATTAATGTTAGGTTATTATATCACATAGTGAATTACAAGTATTTACTACTATACAAATGTGTGTACATATATATGTTTATATAAGTAATATGAAATGAGTATCCAGTTAGATTTCAAACTGAACTTTATCTTTACAGCTAAGATGCCATTCTAAGCTACAACTATACATCGTTAGCCAAAGTTCAATAACTCAAGAGAGAGAAATGGAAGACTGGAATGGAAGAAATGAAATTGAGAATCAAGGTATAGTAGAGGTAGAATGATCTTGAAGGTCACACAATCCACTGCCCTCCTCATTTAAGCATAAACAAAGCCTACCAGTAACCCAAATATTTAAGAATCAACCACATGGACAGGCAAAGTTGGGTACAGACCCAAGACTTCAGTTCTAGTAGAAAGACAGCCATCCAATTAAGGAGAACAATCTCCTAACAGAATATGGTTCCATCATTTAAATCATCTACTTTCTGCAACTGTGCAACTTTCCTTTTTCACTGCAGAAGCCAGTCTGTTTTCCCATAGACAGCTCTGGGGGTCCCTCTTCATGCTGGATAACAGCCCCAGGTGATGCTCAGACTACCAAGAATGTCATATCAACTCATGGAGATTTTTCCTTTATGGCACTTATTTTCTGAAGAGTTGGTTGGTGTAATTGGACAATAAAAAAGAAGAGATTTGAAATTCCTACACTCTATTTGCTATCAGCTTATGAATGATAATTCTGAACAGCTCAGTTTTCACTTAGGGTATTGGGCATTGGTTTGGTATGTTTTTCCTGAAGTCTCTCCCCAAGAGTAGTCAGAAGTAGCTGATCTTTGGTTATTTCTTCCAATTGCTTTGACACGCCTTCTAGTCACACTTCCTTAAAATTCTATATGTCAGTTATATTTGACAGAATGAAATGCAGCTCTATTTCTGATGATAATGTCTTTTAACAGTTGTCAAGACACATTTAACGGAAGGCTACAGGAATTCCTAAACCTAAAACAGCGTTTTCATCTTTACATAAAACTCTTGAGTCCTATGAATGGTTATCATTTTGAATTTTTTTCTTTAGAAATGACACACACATTAAATTGTGGCATTATTTCTGTTGTTTCAGTTTCTAATGTTTTATCTTAAGTTTATGTTATATAAAAGTTACTAACTGTATAATCACAAGACTTTCACCTTTGAGGCTTACAACAAAATTAGGTAGATTAAACAGAATTGAAGCCACTGGGCAATGCTAATGGCCTCATTGTCAAATTCACTGATGAGAGAATAGACTTGTGGATCCCTCCAGCCCTAAGTGTTAACTTTTCTCCAGGTAAAACACCAGGAAAGGTGTCCACAATAAGAAGTTTAATTTGATGTAGAACAGTGGTTTTCATTACTATTACGGGTTCTGCATCAAAAGAACAAATTGTTTACTCCAGATCCCTGAATACACATAAATGATCAATTAACTTGCTCTTCCCCCCCCCCTCACATAATAGCAAAGGGAATACTATTTGAAAGACTCTCAGGTTCATCTATCACCACTTAGGAGAAAATGTAATTTTATTTACAGAAACATAGGACTCAACAAATATTCATCTAAAGCCAATTACTACTTCTAAACAAAACTATAAGCAAACATTTGGGATAATGGCTATCTTCACTCTGCTATGGCTTTCCTAGCATGAATGTTACAATTCTCCTTAGGAGACCCAGGGAAAGTTGTGTTCCTGAAGATGAGTCAGTGTCATCCTGTACAGAGTGGACTGAGGAAATCCAAGGACCTTTTCTTCACCCTGGAAGCTGCCAACAATGTTTCCTGTCAAGCAATTTCATCCCTGTCTAGTTATATATTGGAGTAGGTAAGCCAAAGATTTGAAAATATTACGATTATAAAATTAGTGATATTGTTGATAGTATACACTTTAAAATACATCAAAACATGCATGTCACCATTTAGTGAGTGTATAATTTATGCGCTAAAGACTAATTTAAAATCTACCAGAAAGGGTCTATTTTAAATTCACTGGTCAGGAATATATCAAAAAGGAAAATGCACTCTAGAATCAAAGGAAGAAAATTGATTAAAATAACTTTATGGTCTATAACTCAAAGAAATGTTTTCCGTTAAGAAAATACACACTGTATATTTAAATAATTTTTCCTATTGCCATATCAAAAATTGATGTGCTTATTTACCAGTGATAACAAATACAAATATGTTTAATTGTCAGGAAATATTATATCTCCAACTCATTGAATTAATTTTGAGATTTAAATATATAATTATGGTAGAAATGAAGAAAAGAGATATTTTTGCCATTCTTGTGCAAAGAAAATCTGTCACAAAAAGTGAATTTTTTTTAGTAACAAAAAATTTTGTGACTTGTATGTTTTCAAGAAGTCCTTACCATTAGTTTAATAAAAGCCACTTATGCCAGAGTCTAAAATTCTTTTTATATGTGTAACTTCTAAACTCAATACAGTAGTTTTAGCAAAAAGCATAATATGGTTGACATAGTTTCATGTGGCCTCTTTTCATTTTAAGATTAATTTATTTAAGCATATAAGCTGGGGTGCAAACCAGAGGTGTGTGGAGCAGGGAGAGGGTTCACCAAAGACAGAGTGGGGAGCAGAACAGGTGGACTGACCAAAATACACTGCTGGGGGGAGCAGCGAGAGAGGTAGAAGAGGTCTGCTGCGCCATGTGGAATTTCCCCTGCCGGGCATTGAACTCCTACCACAGCTGCCTACAGCTCCATAGCGCTGCACTTAACCCATCGCGCCACCAGGGAGGCCCTGTCTTTTTCTAATTTTTCACAGAATTGGCTGAGGCCAAAATTTCTGTTGGCAATCTCACTAAACAGTGTACCAAATTAAAATGAATTTGCTCCCAATACGACATTTTATATCTATAGAATTTTTTCCTATTAAAAAAGGTTTCAAGTTATTATTATTATTATTATTATTATTATTTTAAGAATGTAGACACTTGAATGATTCTTGAAATAAGTAGTTCTCAACCTTGGCTCTGATAAAATGATCTAGGAACTCTTAAGAAATACTTTTATGCCTGGGCACCATTCTAGTACACACCTAATTAAGAATCTCTAAGTTGTGTCCATGGCTTCAGTATTTAAACTTCTCCCAGTGATTCCAACCCTTGTCTGAGAACCTCTGCAACAGACTAATTTACAACTTAACATAACACATCTCGCTCACAGAGTTCTTGGATGTTTTATCTTTCATCTCAGACATCATTACAGAGAAAGCAGAATGCTGAATGTCAATGACATACTAGAGTCAGTGATGATGTTAGTACATTAGAAATGAATCGTTATATTTGTATAATGAGGACATTACTCTAATAGGTAATGCTCTCTTAAACGGGGGGGGAGGATTGAGCAAATTGGCACAAATTAAAAGTTATTTTCTATTGTACTAGATGGAGCTGTTTTGCTTCAATAAATTCAAACTATCTTCATAACATTTTTACTAGAATATTTTGAACTTATATTTAGAAATTCTATTTGTTTGTATATCAGTTTTCTTATTTAAAGGAAACTCACCACTGTATCTTTTCTTTATGTGAACTATTCCATTTTGGTGGATAGCACTTTATTCTCATCCTTTACTGTGGATAACCCCAAGAGTGAAACCTTCCCAAATGACCTCTGAAGGTATTAAATCATCAAATAAATAGTGGATCATATGGAAATTGAGAGTATGAGTTTTAGCCAACCTGGAAAGAGTTTATAAAGTATGGAAAGCTTTTGTCAAGACTTAATGTATATTGGGGCCTCCCTGGTGGCACAAGGGGTTAAGTCTCAGCCTATGAAGCTATCTACAGCTACTGCAGCACGAGTCTGATCCCCAGCCAGGGAGATTCCCACATGGCGCAGCAGCCCTCTCCTATCTCTCCCGCAGCTCCCCTCAGCAGTGTACTTCATTAGACCCGCCTGTTCTGCTCCCCACTCTGTCTCTGGTGAATCCTCTCACCCCCCACACCTCTGGCCTGCATCACAGCTCTTGCATGCATAAATAAATATATCTTAAAAAAGAAAAGACTTAATGTGTATTTTTTTTAAAGATTTATTTATTTACACATACAAGCTGGGGTACAGGCCAGAGGAGTGGGGTGGCGAGATGGTTCACCAGAGACAGAGTGGGGAGCAGAACAGGCAGATCAGAAATACACTGCTGAGATTTTTATAGGGATAGCATTAAATCTGTAAATTGCTTTTGGTAGGATTGCCATTTTGATAATGTTAATCCTTCCAATCCATGAACAAGGGATGCCTTTCCATCTTCTTGTGTCTTCTTCTATTTCTTTCAACAGAGTTTGTTGAAAGAACAAATGTCAATGACAAATGTCAATGACATTCTTCAAAGAAATAGATCGACTACTGATGAAATTCATATGGAACCACAAAAAACCTCGCATAGCTAAAGCCCTCCTAACTAAAAAGAAAGAAAACGGAGGAATTTCACTCCCTGATTTCAAATTATACTACAGAGCCATAATAATTAAGACAGCATGGTACCGGAACAAAAACAGACAGAAAGACCAATGGAACCGAATAGAATACTCAGAATTAAAGCCACATATCTATGAACAGCTAATCTTTGACAAAGGAGCAAAGAAAATGCAGTGGAACAAGGACAGTCTATTTAATAAATGGTGCTGGGAAAACTGGACAGCCACATGCAAAAAAATGAAGCTAGACTACTACCTCACACCCTGCACAAAAGTCAACTCAAAATGGATAAAGGACCTGGATGTAAGACC
>PVIJ01024551.1:0-12020 GCA_004024925.1 Scalopus aquaticus
GAGGGGAGGATAAGGGCACAAAATGGAAGAGAGGAGAATACAGGGGACCATGGAGATGGATCACGGGTGAATTGGTGGTGGGCTGCGCAAGGGGAATACAAAATGTAAAAGACATAAATAACAATAAAAAATAAATTTAAAAAAAGAAAATTTGTTTGGAGAAACAAAAATAACTCTTCACACTCCCTTCATTTGGAACTTAATAATGCCAAGATCTAAACAGGAAATACTGTTTGATCAAGGGAAAAGACATGCAATATATAACCAATCTTAAGAAACGTAAATATAAATGTTCTTTGGAAATAAGTTTAAAGACAAAAAGTATGTGACTAAAACACTAGACAAAAGTCAATTTTTATTAGATACTCAACTTTTATTTCAGAAGTGAAGCTACACTGCTGATGGATATAATGCTCAACAATGACTTGTTAACTATTCTCATTTAGAATAGAATCTCTCTGCAATGAGTAACGTATAGCTTTGTATTGCTTTATCTTGTTACCTGTTGCTGTTTTTGTTTTACAAGTTTCAGCAATCTGGAGGGAGTTCCAGTGAACAGTTACATTTCCAGTTGTATTTTGAAATGACGTGTTTATCATTTGAAAAGTTTGCAATTATCTAAAAGGACTGACATCATGTTTCTTTTATCAGAGATTTAACTTTTACCTACCACAAGGACCACCGTTTTTTCCTCAGATCCCATTTCCTCCACCTCCACCACTGCCTCCAGTAAGCATGGGCTTGGGGAATTTCAAATTGCAAAAGTATGTATGTATTACTTGAAAGGTAACTATGAAAGTTTCCAGATTTTGATAAGAAATATGAGGGTTTTTTCTGTATCATCTATTCGTATGAGATGGTGTAGTGTGCTAGCAAATCTCCCCCCAAATCTCAATGACTTGTTTCAATGTCTTTTTATACTTACCTTCAGAAGGTGTCCATACTGAGTTACTTTCATTATGAGCCTAGTTATTCTTCAGGAGGGGAATATTCATATGATATTCATTTTATTTTTGTAAATCATCTTGTCACTTTCTTTTCTCTAAAAAGATTTTTTTCAGCTCTCATAACTTTCCCTCACAGGTCATTTATTATACTGTTCTTGTTGGACTCTCCCCTAATACCTGTATTCTCATAACATTGTTTACTAAGAGTCAGAATAATGCTAAATACATAATAGAATTGCCCTTGTTCTACATCGAGCATTTTTGCTGATACAGATAAGCATTCATTCAGTTAGCAGTTACTGAGTGTCTACTATATAATACAGTCTACCGAGAATGCTGGAAATACAGAAAGTATAAGTTCACAACCTGATGAGATTCATAAATGGAAAAAAAAAGCAATTTGATAAGTGCTTCTAAATGCAAATACAAAGCCAACATAGGCTGTGGGTTATAGATTTAATTCACAGAAAGGATAGAATCTGAATGAGAGCATAAAATATGAGGGAGGAATGGGGTACTCCAGGCAATGGGAACAGCAAGTACAGGGGTATGTATCTGAGGACACGGCAATTTAAGGAAAGAATGACCATTATGAGGTTGCATTACAAACTGGAGACGGGTTAAATTTGGAGAGTAAGCAATGTTTTGAAAAGCTCACACACATCTTAAAATAGCATCTTGTTTAACTCCTTGTGGGATCACCTGAATATTTTTAAAATATAAACACAATTTTGCAGTTTTAGTTATACCTAAACATAATTTCCTTCATTTATTTCAAACTGTTTATGTCAATGTTAAGTTGGCTTTTGGAAATTTGTCACTAAAATTACAGTCCTCAATGGAACATTCTTTCCCTTTAATGTTTTTGCATGTTCCAATTGAATCGTACCCGATAAATTTCTAAGGACTTGCATTTATAATTAATTTATATTCCTTTGGCTCTAGTGAGGGCTAAATACATTGTTTACTTGTTTACCCCCCCCCTTTTTTTTTGGCTGAAATCAGTAAGAATTGTTTTAAATTAATGCAAAATCCTGATGTCTTCCTTTAAATTAAAATTTGAGAACCTCTGTTAATACCTTATATTTAACAGTATGTGGATAAAAAATAATCACTAATTTTGAACTGGAAAGATTTCCTTCCACCAGATAGCAAAATAGTATTAAAAATCAGGCAATCAATGAAATCCTGCTATAGAGAAGCAGTGATTGTGGTTTAATAAATTAGCAAAATAATCATCCATCATGAATGAAAAAAAATTATTTAAAATACACTAGAATCTAATCTCCACCATGTAGAAGATAGGCTGCCTGAGAGCACAAATTGTTCAATAAATCCTGGCTGGGTGAGTGTGTGGGTGGATGGATAAGCAAATGATTAAATGAGACCCAAAAAAGCCAAAATAAAGCATTTAAATTTTGTTTTCTCACAATTCACTTTTTCTTTTCCTTGTAGATTCCAATACCTATTCCTTTTCCTATTCCTTATGATCCAAATCAGGTAATTATACTTACGCTTCCCTTAAGAAAGTATTTAAACGAACACAAAACAAAAATTTGAAAATTCTTTAGACTTAATTGGACAGGGATTAATGGTTAACATTCTCTATGAGGGACAATTATTTTGAGGGACAAGTATTTATGAGGGACAAGTATTTTGTCAGATTTCTGCTGTTTAATGTACAGATCTCACATGTACTAAACTACCTAAGATTTGAAAATTTTACTTCATCATGTGGAGCAAACCTTGAAGAGCAGTAGGGAAAAGTAATTAAATCAAATAATCTGGGAATGCAAGCTTCTGCTCTGTCATTTACTTTGGAGTAACCTTTAACTCCCTTGAGCCTTACTTTTTCTAAAATGTAAAATAATGAAAATGATTTATAAAGTCCATTTCACCCCTAACAATTTATGCTTACATCTACCATTAATGGTTCCGCATCCTTATTAAAATGTAAACTGCCCTAAATCTTCAAAAAGAAATATAAGGATATGGTCATAGTATAATAAGGTCATTTCACTTTTACTTTTGACAGGATTTTACTGACTGACTGATAATTACATGTGATAAAATTGACTTAGTCACATAGAGTATGTATTATAATTCCAAATTTTTAAATCATACTCCTATATACAACTATAGGAAATATCATTAAATTTTTTTCATAAAAAAGTGATCCCAAAATATAGTGTTTTATCCAAGCTAGTAAGTGTAAGTTTAATGATCTTTCCAAGAAACATTTGGCGCTCACATAAGAAAATGTGGGTTGTTTCTGGAGATGAAGGTTGAAAGGGGTGGGTGAGGGGTATGTGGGGGTAGTGGGGCACTTAAAGTGTTAGTGAATATTGAATCTTAATGACATAATTTTAGAAATACTAGGAATTCTAAAAATCACATTTATATTAACCAAGCTAATCTAAAGTATGCAACATGAAAAGATAAAATGTTGAATTACAATTCCTTGATTGTTTCCTTTTGTTCTAGGTCCTGACAATGATCTCATAGCAGTAAGTACATTGGGGACTGTTAATCTATAAAGTGTATTAAAAATATTACATGCAACAACCTATATAAGATGAGCCAAAAAATAATCTTAATGCATATGAACAGCTTTGCACTGATTTACTCAATTCATCCAAACTATAAATCAACAAAACAACTGTCATTGATGAGGATGAAAGCAACAAGTCAAAAGACTTAAGGTTACAGAATTATTTCCTTTAGGAGATGAAATAGGTTCAGTTATTCTTTCACTAATGAAGCATTAACATAAACACTTAATACAATAAATGATCATATCTAAACCCCAACAAATTTTACCAATATGCACAAAATTTAACATTTTAATGAAGTCCTTTATAGATATGTCAGAATCTGTTTATGAAAACACTGAAATATACTTGGAGTTGCAAAAGATAACACTAAAAATTCCACTTCTCCAACACACTTTTCATACCTAAAGTTTTCTGAAATCAACGCACATCTTACAAAAGATACATTTAATCTAGAATCTCATTCATCTTTAAAATGCTTAACCTAAATGGCCTATTTTGATGGTAGTATTTTAGAATTGAGGACATACAGTATTTCCTAAAAATATAAGTTACAAAATTTGCATGCTTGAGATAAAAATTTTTAGGATTCTTCAATAGGGCCTATTTAAAATTAAGGATAGTCTCTGAACAAAACTAAGTACCTAAATCTTTTAAGTTCAATTAGCTATTGCTCTCCCCACAGCCAATCTATTCAAGCGGTATTCTAGTTCATTTCCAAATGGCAAGTCATAAAAATCCCAGCATACCTCCAACTAGAAATGTTTTGGGAAACTACCTTCAATGATTAACTACTGATGATTACAAAGTTAGCAAGTTCATCTTTAAATCAACATATGGCCGAGTGTCGGCCTGTTTCTGGAAAGCCTAGATTCTAATCTCATCTTTACAATCAAAATAACCAGGTGAAGTTGGGTAAAATGTATGAACTTTCCTCTTAAGTGACTCCACAGATCCATGTGATTCATTCAACTTACCAGATCTGAACATTTAATACCTATTTGTACTTTTTGTTAAGAAAAACTGGGTTATAGGCCAGAGGTGTGGGGAGTGAAAGGATTTACCAGAGACAGATGGGGAGAACAGGATTTACTGAAGTACACTGCTGAGGGGAGCAGCGGGCAACACAGGAGAGGTCTGCTGAGCCATGTGGGAAACTCCATGGCTGGGGACCCATTTCAGGCCGTAGCTGTGATAGTACTGAGACTTAAGCCACTGAGACTTAGGCCACCAGGGAGGCCCATACTTTATTTTTCAGAACTTTTAAAAGTGTTATTGCCCATATCCATTTTGGAAAAGATACTGACAGAATAATTTATAGAATTGTCACATTTACATGATGATGATTTTTTTCTCTTAGTAATCATGGTAAAGGAGCAGGAAAAGGGAACCTAAGAGAATAAACATACCATCAGGGCATTTTTCTTGCCTAAGAACTGCCCGTGGGACAGGGTTTCACTTGCATATTTTTGAATACACTCTGGAATGGACAACTCTACAAATAAATGGTTGGCCTTCTTGAGAGAGTGGTCAAATATATGGGCAAATTTCCAGTTTCTTAAATCAGAAGGACCAAGAAGCTGTTGTGTAAGCAAACCCTCCAAATAAAAGTATTCATAGTTGCAGTAAAAATTTGGTTCAAGTATCATTCACAATGGAATTTGAATCATTTAAGAAAGAGAGCACTTCTAAGGAAGTATACACAGTTTCTTAACCATTCACATTAATTTCCTATCTTTTGGACATAACTGAATAGTTACAGGAAAATATGTCTGTGAATTAAGGGATTTATATCTAGATATTATGTCTTCTATCATGTAAATAAAACACTAAGCATTAAAATGGAATTAACTTCTCAATAAAAACAAAGATTTTCGTGTAGAGAATATTTTAACTTGATTGCTAAGTTAAAATTAAGAAGTAAACGCATTGATAGCACTAATCATTGCTATCTTCTTTCCCAGTTAATCACTTTTATTTTGAACCAACTAGGGCTAAGTCCGTATTAATTTTTAAGCTATTATAAACTACAAATCTATTTTATGTACTTTTAGATAATCTTTTTTTTTTAGGGCTTATTTGGGGTAAGACTTTATTTATATGATTATATTAATAAAAGCAAGTGACATTTAACCTCAGGAAAGGTAAGAATGGTTCTTCTAAATTATAAAAACATATGGCAGAATCAAACTCAACTACCTACAAAACTTAGAGCTCATGAGATATACTCAATTTCTTTCATGTTATTTACATCAGAATTTCTGCAGCTCTAAAAAAGATATTATTTTCCTAATGTTCATGGTATTTAATATAACTTTCATTTATAGAAACACATGCAATAAGGGATTAAGAAATTTCCAACAGTAAATTTTACCTCAAGTTTCTTTCTCTTATGGACAATTCAGAGTAAATAGTGATGAAAGCACACTGTGAAACTACCAAACCTAGAAATGGCATAATTTCAAAGCCACACATCTCCTTAACATACAAGCCAGCAGCCAGCTCAATAAAAAAGCTACAAAACTTGATTTTCTACTTTGATTCCCACCCAAGTCTGATTTCACTTAAAATTATACCAAAAGTAGAGACCCAGAGGGTATACTTTTTTAAAAATCTGAATTAATGACAATTAAAATTATATAGTTTTTATTTATTTGACATTACCCTGGAGAAGTTGAAAAATCGTTTCAATCTCAATTTTGAGATACTGAATTTCACCTAAGTTTTGCTTCTGAGTAGTAATTTCATTGTTCTGAAGTGCTTATTTAGTATCTCTTACCATTTTAAATGCTTGATAAACAGGCCATCAGATCAAATGGGAAAAATTAAAATCTATAGTGCAAAAAAAAAAAAGTTGAGAATTCAATATAGCAGCATTTAGGTATAATAGAAATATTATTTTCTACCTTCCAAAACACAATTATACCAATACTAGCCCATTTAACAATGAAATAACCATAAGACAGGAGATATGGGTGAAGTCAAAAAAGAAATTATGGCAAAAATACCTTTATATGGTAACTATAATCTGTATGTTTATTTTGACAGAACTAATTCTCTCACTATCAGAAGCTACACACGGTTAGTAAAATCTTTCAAGCACTATTACACATTTTTAATTATTTTTGCCTTCAGAGTATAAGAGTTAAATTGTATCCATACTGGTAATTAATTTAATAAAATGATGAAAACAGGTAGGTCAAATTAATTACAAATATTTTCTACAGAGAATGTTTTAAATCAGTTTTTTTTTTTTTTTTTTTTTTTTTTTTTTTACCAAAACTTAACCAGTATTTTTGAAAACAATACTAACTGTCAGAAATCCTGGCACCATAAGACAGGGTTGCATTTAACCTATAAAGTGGTTGAAATTTTCAAGTATCCTCTTTAGCTACTGACTGAATTCTTAGCTTTTTAGTTATAGTCTTATGTAAGTTTAGCATATGCTCCTATTTGAGTTTGACATGTTTTCAAAAATTCAAGAATACTTGCTGGCCAGATAATTACTGATTGTGGCCACTTATCCTCAAGTCAAGATATTATCAAGTAAATTGTCTTCGGACCAAAATTATGCAAGCAATTTCAACAACACAAGTCAAATCAGATGTGGCCCTTACATTTTAAGTCACAAAAGACAACTGTATTAATATGGATGGCCTAAGTAATGCTTAAGCACTATATAATCTTCCAAAATTCATACTTAAAATAACAAATCATAGGAGATTCATAAACTTAGTAAAGAATACCAAAGACAGAAAATAGCTTTCAGAACCATGCATACTAGGATTCAAATCCCAGCTTTGTCCCTTCCTGAACTAACCTTGGGACAACTTATTGTAAATAACAGTTTCACCTTGAAATGGGAATACTACTACCTAACATGAGGATTACTATGAGGATTAGTTGATATAATATAAAGAGTAAATGTAACTATTATTTATTTTACTAAATATCTCTTGAAAACAAAAAGTATCCCTTACATCTAAAATAAAAGCAAATATGAAGGCAACATTTCTAAGATGAGTAGCTATTCCCTAAGAAATACCTTCAACTAAAATTTTAATCTGATTTTTATTATAGATGGTGCTGGATTCTTAGAACTCTTAGAAGATTTCTATCTACAGTTTATACTAGTTCTATGATTTTGCATTCTCTGTAAACATTCCAGTAAAAACTCCAAATTGTATTCAAGAATTTATCTGTAAAACATGTGCTGTATTCATACTTTGGAAAAAATCTTACTATAAACTAATATCTTTCTTAACTGTTAAACATAAGTAAATGTCATTCTTCAGGGAATTGCTCAAAATTTCTCAAGAACTTCTATAAGCATTTTCAATTTTAGAGAAATCCATTCTGTGCCATGAATAAACAATTTCTTCCTGCCAAAGAGTAAAAAGTAGAATCAGACTCATGTTGGAAGGTCATCCTACCCTCATCTAATGAGCGTATCATCCTTGTTAAGCACAAGTCCCTTATCACATTCCCCAAGACCAGGATTTTATGGATTTTAGCAAATAAATACTGTACATAAACCTTGTCGCTCTTCCAGAGGGGCTTGAGGCAGCATCCGTAAATCATTCTAATGTTTCTCAGCAAAACTCATATTCACACTAATGGGAGAAAAAGCTTTAGTTCTGTCCCTTAGGTACAGTGTAAGCCTAAGAACCTTTTTCAAACACCTAAAAAAAAAAGAAATTTTTAAGAAATTAGGAAATATGAGAACACCCATGTCTCTATCCCTGATACCTTCTTACCTTTAGATGTCTATCTGCAGCCCAAGGAAGATGAAGATGGAGCTGTGACAGCGCCTACGTCGGGTTGACAGGACTTGCTATCATGGGATTTCTCAGTGGTATTTTAGGTAGAACAAGATCTGTGTCCCTTGAGACAAAGCAGTGTTATTTCCCCTCCTCCTCTGTCTCTAAGACCACCTCATACACCAATAAACTTTCCTCTGGGATTTATAATTTAACACTGGTTTTCAGAAACCAATTCCAATTCTTAATATTCCCTTCCTAACAAAAAGCACTTTAACTCTCAAAGATCTCCCTCTGTCCCTGTCTGATCTCAATTCTTCTCTAAATATCTACCTTTAATTATGACATAGTCATAGTAGGGTAAGATAAAATAACAACTTAGTTATAAATATTCTGAACACATTTTAAATTCACAATTTTTGATAATAAGAACACAGGCTCTTGTTCATTGATATTGATCTTTATTGACTAAAACAGTGACTGAAACTTCCTCACAAAATTGATGACTGAAGGTAAGAATACTTACATAAACTTATCATTTTTGAAATAAGCTTCAGTAAGATCATATAAAACAAAATGCAAAGCAAATAATTCAAGATGAAATCAGACTATAGACAATGGCGATGCTCCTCCTAAGGGAGTATGATGTGATGGGAACATCCTTCAGACCTCATAATATCAGTGGAGAAAAATAAAGACTAAGAAACAAGATTTAGATGGATAGCAGAAGTTATGGCTTATCAGAAATTTATCTTTATTCAGACTATGATTCCTCCTAGAACATCAGCTGTCTGTTTGCTTAAAGCCATGCCTAAATAGAATAATACCAAAAAATGACTATTTACATTGGTTTTGGCTGGAAAGCAGAAAATTCTGTGTTCCATTTTCATATTGACTTATTTTATTCTGATGCAAAACCTTTTAAATACAAACTGCTTGGAACATGAATAAAATATTTCCCAAGTGAACTCCCCTGCCCTTTTCATCAAATGAATTCTGTACTATTGCCTTTTCTCAGTACAAGCTCCTTTGTTAGCCTCTGGCGTACATGGATATTGGAAGCTATAACCCATGGCAATCAGCCTCAAGAGTCCTCACTCCAGTGTGCATTCCGTTTCTCTGTCACAATTTTGATGAATTGCAAGTGACTGGCATAAAGCTTGAGTTTATCACTGATGTCCACCCAATTCACTTTTCCAGCATCATCTCCAGCTTCTAAGGCAAGGTGATCCATTATCTCACCTGGTTACCAAAGAAAAAACATCACCAAAAAAAGAAATTAATTTACTCAGAGTAATTTATAACTTTGTATTTTCAAGTATTCTTACTAAAAATAATCTTAAGTCATCATTCTATTAGGTGACCAAGTGAATTAAATACTAGAATATTCCAGAATGCCCAAATTTTAACCAAGCCCCTAAATTGCAAGTAAAAGTACCACCCAGTCAAGAAAGCTTTTCTTCGTTGTGGAGATGAGTCAAAACACTAAAAATGGGTCAGCCATATGACCTGGCAATTCCATTCCTAAGTATTTGCCACAAAAATACAAAAACACTAATTAGAAAGGAAACCTGCACCCCTATATTCATAGCAGCACTATTACAACACCCAAGATAAGGAAACAATGTGTGTCCAAAAACAGGTGAGTGGATCAAGAAGATGTGGTATAGTATAGATACACACTGGAATACTAGTCAACAATCGAAAAAGATAAACTCATCCCATTTGCAGCAATATGGATGGAGTTAGAAGAGATAATCCTAAATGAAATAAGTCAGAAGGAGAAAAATAAACATATTAGTGACATAGTGTCACTAATATGCAGAATACAGAGAAACCAAACTAAGAACCAGAGAAAGACAACCTTAAAAGTTAACCTTTGAAACCTGACTAAAGAACTGAAGCATCCAAAGGGGGTAGAGGGTGAGAGAAGAGTAGGAATAAACAGGGAAGGAAACACAATGGTGGTAGTCTATAGGTGATTTGGTGGCTGGTACCCCATGGTGATGATACCTGATGGAAAGAATCCTAACGTTACCAAAGTTAACACTTTGTGTGCTGGTGCCCTTTAAATTTACCAGCCCTTGGGGCAGGCCATTTTCTGAGTCACCGCATGAATGGTATAAGCATTCAATAAAACACACACAACTCCTGAACTACTGGATATTAAAAAACTGTAATATCTCTCATAAAACACCTTACACTTGCACCAAAACAATGTGTAAAGCTTCTAGACTGAGTATGATGATCAAAGAAATAGCTCCTAATATTTCCAAATAAATCCACCGTGGCGTGAAAAAACGGAGACTAGATAAACCCGTATTAATACGTGAGCAGCCACCTGATACTGCTGACAAAAACATGTACTAATACGTGAGAGGACCACAAAGTGTTAAAAGAACAAATTACTATTTAAAAAAGAAACTCTTTTAAAAAGAATAGTTTCCTTAAAAAAAAACATAAAGTTCACATTATATGAGCTTTAAATTTTGTATCAAAATTTTTAGAGATGTAAAAAAGTAAAACGTGCTTGTTGGCTCATAATCTTAAAGTGGACTTTTCTAAGATGACGTCAAACCCAACACCATGAAATAAAATATTTATAACTACATTTATAAATATATATAAACATCTGTTGAAATATTAAATTAGATGTATAAAAAAAATTAAAATAAATGCTGTCAATCCTGTCGAGAATGTAAATGGCATTTTGTAGGACAATTGGGCAATGTTTATCAAGAGCTCTTGAAAGACAAATGCTCTTCATTGATCATTCATTTGAAAAAATCAAGGTGTCTCTATGTACCACTCTGCATGAGGCACTGAGACACATAAGTAATCGAGCAATGCCATTTATGAGATTTTATCCTAAGAAAATAATAATGTAAGCCTGTTAAAGTACTCAAAGCAATATTATCTATAATCAAAATGAAAAACTGGATAACTAACCTTTCCATCTATAGGGCTCAGATTAAGTGATGGGACAGTGACGCAATGGACGCCCATACAGTCATTAAAGATGAAGAAGATCTACATAGGCTGTTATGAACAGACATCCACATTTTTTAAAAATATATATTTTTATTGTTATTTATGTCTTTTACATTTTGTATTCCCCTTGGGTAGCCCACCACCAATTCACCCGTGATCCATCTCCATGGTCCCTTGTGTTCTTTTCTATTCCATTTTGTGCCCTTTTCCTTCCCTCCCACCTCCCCCCACCACCCACTGATTGTCTCTCTCCCACCCGGCCTCCCTATAGTTCTGTTATAAGTGAAACCATTCGATATTTTTCTCTTTCTTTCTGGCTTATTTCACTGAGTATGATACCCTTCTAATTCCATCCATGTCGCTGCAAATTGCATGTGTTTATCTTCTTTCCATGATGAATAGTATTCCATTGTGTATATGTACCACATCTTCTTGATCCAATCATCTATTTTTGGACATTTGGGTTGCTTCCATACCTTTGCTATTATGAACAGTGCTGCAATGAACATACGGGTGCATGTATCCTTTCGGATTAGTGTTTTTGTATCCTTTGGGTAAATTCCCAAAAGTAGGATTGCTGGGTCATATGGAAGCTCCATGTTTAGCAGTCTGAGGAATCGCCATACAGCTTTCCATAGTGGTTGGACCAGTTCACATTCCCACCAGCAGTGTAGAAGAGTTCCTTTTTCTCCACATCCTTTCCAGCATTTGTTGTTGCCTGTATTTTTAATGTGTGCCATCCTCACAGGTGTGAGGTGGTATCTCATAGT
>PVIJ01024552.1:0-12096 GCA_004024925.1 Scalopus aquaticus
AGGGAGGATAAGGGCACAAAATGGAGTAGAAAAGAACACAAGGGACCATGGAGATGGATCACGGGTGAATTGGTGGTGGGCTACCCAAGGGCAATACAAAATGTAAAAGACATAAATAACAATAAAAATATATATTTAAAAAAATAAACAAATAAATAAATAAATTCATACTTAGATTGATTTCTTCTTAAAATGCTTACAGTGTTAGTCTGGTAAGTCTTCTGTAAAGAGGAAGATATTTAAAAGTTGGCCTGTTCTTAATTGTTCATACATTAAATTGAGTTCCATACGATTTTCTCATTTCTCCTACGAGAAGAAGCCAAGAGAATGCTATTCTTGCCAATCATTTAAGTTGTAACCCTAACTTTTATTTAAGCAGGTTCAGATGCTGGTGACTTTCTGACTATCCTATTCTATGATCATCTTGTTTTCATTAAAAGCTTTGGAATAAATTAAAGCTCTCTGACACTATTATTGACAGGAACTTTGGAACTCTTGGTCTTAGCACAATCATTTGTTTAGCTCCAGAGAATTTGAAAAAAATCAGTTGAAAAAACTAAATGCTTTTAAAACACTGCCATTTTTTGTATAAAGTATAAGTACAAATCAAACCTTAGTATTTCTGCCTTCTTTCTTTGTGTCTAGTTGAAAATAATTGAAGTAACCATCCTTGTAAAAATACAAATTTTTTATATTTTACCAATAATTCAGTGATCTCACCAACCTTCTCTGCTCCCACACATGGACCCACTGAGTTGGTAGCTTGGTCTCACTCTCTATGATCACGGCTACCCGACTATTAGAGGAGGGAGATATCTGACCCAAATGCATAACCGGCCAGCGTATGTGCAGCCTGACTCAAAAAGATAATAGAATCAAACATATTTTTCTCTAAGAAAAGTGAACTAAGACTTAAGTTTCTAATTGGAAAGCCTAAAATAGAGCTGAGGTACATCAATGACAAAATGCTGGGTTCTGTAAGTCTTTGATATTGGATTAAATGAAACATCCCTTATCATTTCTTATATTGAACCAGAGGGAAGAGCCAAATAAGCCTATGACAAATAATAGCAGTCAAATTCATGCATGTCACCATTCATAGTGTGACTTTTTGAGCACATTATCAGACAAGGGTTAGTACAATGTCTGTCACAAGATAGACTGTCAATCAATATTTTTGAAAGGCCCAACCAGTGACTAAATGAGTTATCATCCAATTATATTTGACCCAAATAATGTTCATACTGTGGAATAATTTCTACATTGCCAAAAATGTTATAGACCATTTCCAATCTGACTCATATAATTTATTTACATTTCTATAGTATGATCTCCATCCTTGCAGACTGTGATCTATATAACAGCAGCAGCAGCAGCACCCTGGGGGACTGTTAGAAATGCAGAACCTCAGCTCTCATTCCAGCTTGATTTAGTCAGAATCTGCAGTTTAACAACATTGCAGTGTTTTCTTCGCACACTAAACTGTGACAAGGATTACTATAGAATATGGAGGATACCTTGATAGAGATTAATAAATTCAATGGTTCTCAATATTGGATACAACAGAGTCACCTAAGGTTCTGTAAAAATGTAGATACCTAGATCTCAACGGAAACCAACTAAATTAACTCAGACCCACTGAGTTAGGTAATGAGAATTGAACCCCCACATTTCATGGGGAATTACCACATCATTGATATATGGTAACATTTTATATGTATGCACATACATATAGATACATATATACTATCTATACATCTATATCTATTCATATAAATGAAGAAGGAAAAAGGCAAACTAAAGAAAGGATGACACTAATGAGGGAAATTCTGCTAGAGAAACTGAAAACTTGAGTCGTGATTTAAAGGGGGTAAAAAATAGTCTGATTGTAGTAGAAATAATATTTTGAAGCAGGTGGGAGAGCCAATGCCAACATAAGGAGATTTCAATAAATATTTATAGACATAGCAGAGAGATAAAGCAACTGATCTCAGCTAGTAGTTACAATTTATAAACCAATAAATAGAAACCAGAGATGTTGACTCCATCTTGAAAAATAGATAAGGTCAAATAATAACTAAACTACAGGTCAGTTAGGAATTTTCCTGTATTCAGCTTAAGAGTTAAGTGATTTGTAGAAGACTTCAATTACTTCAAAAAATATTTTCCTTATCCTTATTTTATAAAAGAAGAAATTCCTTTACGAAAAACTGGGAGAGGAAGAAAAAAAGAAAACACAAAGTAGTCATTAGCCCATAACCCTCATACTTACCATTTTATTTGTATGTCCTTCTAGGTACCTAACTCTATGTATCATTTCTTTGAGCCTGGAAGCTTTTGCTTTTAAGACACATTGTGAATTTAATTGCATTTCTTTGGGGAAAAGAAAAATATGTACATCTTTTGGGAAATGTATGCATTTTTCTTTTCACTAATTGAAAACATTTTTTATATAATACATAATGAATTTTTATATAAGTCTCCTGTTTTATTTAATCTAAACATTGTTATAAATTGCTTTGAGTCATCAAAGCAGTTATCACTGGCAATAATCCATGTCTGCTTTTCACAACCCATGCCGATGATTATTATTTCCTCCTTCACATAGAACTAAAAATATAATTTTGAGAACTAATGAAAAATATCAGGGTTTTTCTGCATTTCCTGTTTGGTTAAAGGTAGTCCAGGTCTTTTCCTTAACTGGAATATATAATTGTTCTTGGCCATCAGTTAGAGCTTTGATATGGAGATATCCAGGTTAAAGTAACAGTCCTTCACCCTCTTTGAATTGGTCATGCTACCTATGCAAGTTTTGAAAATTCTAAAACCTAAATTAATTTCTATAGACTTTAAAGCTATTGCCCAGTAGGTGACCAACTAAGTGCATGGGGGAAATCCATACACAAAATAATTTTGGTATATACCTAGAATAATTCCAAGGCATTAAAAGCAGTAATTTGTAATTCAAATTTATGTTAAGATATTT
Organism: Scalopus aquaticus; assembly: GCA_004024925.1. Classification (NCBI taxonomy): domain Eukaryota; kingdom Metazoa; phylum Chordata; class Mammalia; order Eulipotyphla; family Talpidae; genus Scalopus; species Scalopus aquaticus. The sequence continues at coordinate 2,987 of PVIJ01024552.1, forward strand.
TGCTTGTACTACTTCAATATAAGTAAGTCAACTGAACTGAGGTGGCAATCAGATGAACACATCTGTACACAAATTTTGATTTCAATTTCTGACTATTTTCCAATAGTACATTCTTTAATAATATAAATACAAAGTACCACTTTATTTTATTTTATCCTGAATGCTTCTATTAGTGAAATTAAATATATTTTATGCTTATTTCTTCTCTGTGAATTGCCCTAGAAATGTCCTCTGTTCATTTTTCCCTATGGTTTTTGGTTTTTAATATGTGGGCATCTTACATATTAAGGAAAGTAGCATTTTCTTGTCATCTTTGAGGCAAATATTTTTCTAACATTTTGTATGTTTGTATGTTTTTGTGTGCATACAAAATATTCATGAAGTGAAAAATTCAACTTTTCATTATAATTTCCACAGTCATACTTGGGAAGTTTTTTCTCCACTTTGGATCAGATAAAAAAATTCTAAATGTACTTTGGTTCTAAAATGACTTGTTTTTAAAATTCATTTTTGTTTATAGCTTTTTATATTTTATATGTATCCTTTGGTCCAACTGGAACTTAATGTATGTTATATAAGGCTCTATTTTTACTCAAAGGAAATTATTCATATGATTCATTCTACTTTGAATGTTTATGATGCTTCCCTTATATCTGGTTACATAATAGGCTATATTTCTGCATTTTCCTACTAAACAATAGACCTGTAATTTTCACATGAATAGTACACAACTTTAATTGTGGTAGTATATCATTTTGGATTGTATTCAACGGTAATAGAAATCCTTACCACAAGAAAGGCATTATTTATTTTATACACTCAATAAAAAGTCAAGGAACTGATAGGTCAGAACTGATTCAGCTTTTAAGATACACTCAGGAACTTAGGCTTCTGTCTTCTTGATTTTCCAAACATAACCATGGCTACTGTAGTCCATCTTCTACATATTCATTTGCATGAAGAAAGAAAAAGCAGCAGCAATATCTGCACTACAGATTCATCTTTGATTGTAAGAGTAAAGGAAATTACTGGCGGGGGATTATTTTTGTTTGTTTTCTTTGCTTTTATAGCTTCAGTAAGTAGACAGTAATAAGACAAATAAATTTTGAAGTGAGCATTGAGTGAGCCAATAAATAGTATATGTGTGATATGTAGTTCTTGAATGTGATTTTATCTTTCAGGAAATATATTTACTTATTCTTTGCTTGTATTACTTCAAGTAAAGATTTCACTCAAAATTTCATAGCATTTCTTCTTAATGGACTTTGGAATTATGATGTATTGTGATTAGAATTCCTCAAGAATATGGTATGTTTTTATAGCTCTTTAAATATCATTCAGTAGCATTTTGGTTTAAATTATGTGAGGTTTATGCAGTTCTCAAAAATTTAGTGTTTGAGAATTGTTTTGTTAAAATTACCTTTTTTATGTATAGTTTAATTCCTAATTACAGTAATGGGAGAGCCATTAATTTGAAGTTACCTATCTTCTGTATCCATATTAGAGGTAATGCATTTTCCTTGATTTGATACTGCTTTTCTTTTCCAGTTTTGCTGTGCAGATTGTTTAGCTTAAAATTAGTATTGGCATACAGTTGGAATACAGTCACCTTGCTTTTCAAATTTATTATCATCAGGCATAAATTTTATAAAGAAATGATTCATGTTCTGAACTAGATTACAAGCTTGAAAAAAAAATATCATGACAGTTAATTTTATGTGTCAGTTTCACTGGACTATAAAGCACCCAGATATTTGATTGAACATTATTCTGTGTGTGTCTATGAGGGTGTTCTGGATGAGATTAACACTTAAATCAGCATACCCAATATATCAGATTGTCCTACCAGTGTGGTGGGCCTAATCCATTTTGTTGAAGGCCTGAATCAAACAGTCTGAGTAAAGGAGGCTTTGCTTTCTCTGTCTGGCTGTCTTTGAACTCAGCCATTAATCTTCCGTCTTCAGACTTGAACTCAGACTGGAGCTACGCATCTGCTTTCCTCTGTGTCCAGCTTGCAGACTGAATATTTTGGACCTTGTCAGTCTCCATAATCATGTGACCCAATTCCTTATAATAAATAAATACATGCATAATAAATATGTAATATATATCCTATTGGCTCTGTTTCTCTAGAGAAATAAGTCCTCTAGAAAACAAATATATTTGTAGCAAACTTTTTTATAGTAAGTTTCTGTTCCATTCTCATCAGCCCTTACAAGTCTGAGATAATAAATATTTACTTTATAATATAGATAACCAACTCAAAATTTTAACTTGTGTGATGTCAATTTTGTGAATACTTGAAACAAGTGCAAGGGACATCATCAAGATGGCAACATAGGTCATTCTTGACATCAGTCCCACTCACAGAAGAACAATTAACAACTACCCTTAAAAAAGACATCATCATGAAAAATCCCAGAACTTGGGGGTGAGGTTGAAACAACCCCTGGACCACAGAGACTGAGGAGGATCACATTATAAAGATAAGAGGAGCATCATTCTGCCCGAAGGCCAGCATAGTGATTGTCCCCAGAGAGCCTCCTGGGTCTACAGTTTCTTCAGTGGGAAAAAGATAACCCAAAGTGAATATCCAGCTTCCCAGCATTGCAGAATGCTTCCCAGTAGACTCACTTGTATCTTAATTCGTGAGGATCACTGAGGGAATCTGTGGAACTCAAACACTGAGGATCACATCTTAGCAGACCCCATTCCTGCTTGCAGCACCACCCAAGCAAAGATCCTTCAGTGACTCTGCTCATCTACAAGCTGAGCCAGAGTACCACCTGAACTGACACTTGATTGACAGTTTTCTCTGATTTGGATCCTCAGTCAATGAGCCCTACCAACTATGGAGTCCATTACACAGCCTTAACTATGAAGAGGAACAAACTTATAATCTTATCCAACTGCTGAGCATAGACTTCCTGCCCTTCCAGGAAGCATGGCTACTATACCTGATAGCCCCAAAGACATCATATAATCCTCTTAGACAGGAAGTCAGCAGCCATACCCAAGTGTGAGCATAGCCTCTGATCCCAATAGCAGAGCACAGTCTCTGGTACTGCTTGACTGTCAGATACAGCTGGAGGCCTTGCCCAACCAGACAGCCTGACCAACAACCTTGCCCAAAAACCTCCCCAACATAGTAGCATAGCCTATGGCCTAAATAATGACTAAGCCCATTCTGTGGCCCTGCCTACTTCTGGGTACATTTGGAGCCCCAACTAATTGTAGAGCATACTCTGAGGCCCTACCAAGCCCAGAGTAATTGTAAAGCATAGCACACAGCCCAGTCTAAGCATAGACTCTGACCAGTAGCATCACTCTGACAGGGAACACATTCTGCTACCCTGCCTGAACTGAGATGATTGTAAAGTACAGCTAGCGGCCCCACCTGACTGTAGAACACAGTTATTAGCCCTGTCCAATCTCAGAATATAGTCAGCAGCTCCACCAATATTTAAATGGACTAAGGAATTAAATGTAAGACTTAAAACTATAAAACTCCTAGAAGAAAACATAGGGGAAAAGCACTCTGACACTGGTTATAGAAATGATTTTTTATATATGACACAAAAAGAACAGGCAAAAAAAAAGGCAAAAATAAACAAGTGGGACTATATCAAACTAAAAAGTTCCTGCATAATAAAATAAACATTGAAAATGCAACCTACAAAATGGGAGAAACTATTTGCAAATCATATATATATTAAAGGGTTGATATTGAAACTGCTTAAGAATTCATACAACTTGTTAGCAACACTAAGCAACCTTATTTTAAAAGCAGGCAGAGGAACTGAATAAACATTTTTCTAAACAAGATATGCAGATGGCCAACAGGTACATGAAAAGGTGTTTAACATCATTCATGGATCATCAGGGAAATGCAAATCAAAACCACAATGAAGTATAACTTCACAGCTGTCGGAATGGTGATTATCAAGAAAATAGATAACGAATAAGGATGTGAAGTAAATGGAAACCTCTGCATGCTGTTTTTGATCCATCCACTATGGGAAACTGGTGCAACCATTATGAGAAACAATATGGGGGTGCCTCAAAATATTAAAAGCATAATGACCTATAATCCAGAAATCTCACTTCTGAATATATATTGAATATTTGAGGGAAAAGAAATCATTATCTCAAAGAGAGATCTGCAATCCCCTGTTCATTGTAACATTATTTACAATAGTCAAGACGTAGAAATCATCTTAATGATCTCAGAGTCCATCAGTGAATGGATAAAGAAAATGTGGAATCATGGAATATAATCATCATAAATAAATAGGGAAATGCCGCCATTTATTACAACATGGAAGCTGCATTTGAAGGCATTATGCTAGATGATATAAGCTAAACAGGGAGAGACAAATATTGTATGATCTCACTTAAATGTAGACATAAGAAACTGAACTCATAAAATAAAGAGTAGATTGGTGATTTGGGGGAAAGGGTAGAGGGTGGGGAGACAGGAGAAATGGATGAGTACGGTCAAATGCTACAGATTTCCAGTTGTGAAATGAATAATTCTGAGGACATAATGTTCAGCACATGAGTATAGCTAACGGTGTTTAAGATACTTGAAATTTACTAAAAGAGTAGATCATAAAAGTTCTCAGCACACACAAAAAAAAGTCTGAAGTGATAGGTGTGAAAACGAACCTGATTATGGTAATCATTATGCAATATATATATGTATATCATATTGTCACTTTGCTCATCATAAACTTACACAAAAATATATGTTAGTTATATCTCAATAAAGCTGGGGGGCTATATAAATGATACGATTTCTATAGTTACTTTAACAACTTCAACTCTGTTAATCTTTTATAGCCCCTTTTGTTTTTTATCCTCAAATTCTTTAAATTATTCTTCAAATTTGTAATTTCTGTCATGGAACATTTGAGGATAGTTTTCTGTGTCTCTAACATGTAAACTTCATTCACAACCTTTTTCTACAGAGAGCTTTGGGTATTATTTCATTGTCTTCTAGCACTTGTTGTTTTTGAAGTATATTCTGAGACCAACTTGATTTTTTTTTCTGTTTTGTAGGTTATCATGTTCTCCAGATAGCTTTTAGGATCTTCCTTTAATCTTTGAAAATCCCACCAGTTGATACTGTAGAAATGTAGACTAATCCAGCCCCTATGAAAAATAGTGTGGAGGTTTCTTAAAACATTGAAAATAGGTTTACTATATGATCCAGCAAAGAATAATACAAGGGAACATGTATTTGAAGGGATATATACTCTCCTATATTTATGAAGCACTATTACAATAGCCAATTTATGGAAATAAACTGGGTGCCCAATGGGAGATGAGTAGATTAAGAATATGTGGTATAATGATGGGATAAAATACTACTCAGCTATTGAAAAAGATGAAAACTTGCAATTTGCCACATCATGGATGAGAGTGAAGGGGATTATGCTAGGCTAAATAAGTCAGAAGAAGAAAGAATTTAGTTTTCCAACATTGCTACTTATCAGTTACTTAATGACTATTAAAAATGTCTTCAGAGAAAAAAGTATCATTTATTCAATAAGTATCATTAATAATAATCTGAAGGGAGAGCTCATAGCATAATATATATCTTGGTTTTTGATTCTGTCAAGGATAGGTTCCCACCCCAGTTCAACATTTTAAGAATTAAAAAAAGCAATCTCATTTATCACCTCTATATCTTATATGAGCTATTACAGTAGGTAATAATATCCAAAGGGTTTGTGGAGCTGATTGCAAAATCAGGAAGGAACTAAAACTTGATTAATAGTTCCCAAACTCGTCTATAGGAATTGAAATGATTTAGTAAGAGAAATAACCTGGTGGAAACAGGTATATAAGGACAATGATGTTTAAAAAAATTATTATCCTCCCTAGTCATAGTGTAAGAGGGTGGTCCTCAGGAAAGGAAAGTGTCCCAGGACCCCACCCCCACCTCAAGCCAGAGCGATCCAAGACACCTAGGACTACAAATTCCATAATGCCATCATCACCAAAGGAAAGATGCTGAGGACTGAGGGTGGAGTTAAGCAATGACTTTTGGTATTTAAAAACCAGACATGTGAGCTTTGGGGGAGGCGATTGATCGTGGTTGTGAATTGCCAGGTTTTTGGAGTGCGCCATTGAGATTCCAGCTCAGTGGAAATGGTAGGACGCATTCACCAATTTATTCTTTATCTTTTTCCCTTCCCTTTTTTGTAAATAAACCCTTTTTATTAATTTTATTGTGTGTGTCTGCAGTTGAGTCTTATAAGTTCCTTTTAAGCACAAAGGTGAGAACCCACAGACAGGCACCCGATTTTATATCAGGGCTGCCCTGTAACAATGGGGATTGTGATTCAGTAGGTTAAGGATGAGGCTAAGAATCAGTATTTTTAAGAATCACCCCTAGGAAATTTTGCAATATTTATTGTGTGAAAATTTAGTATCTCTGAACTGAATGGTTTCTTAGGTTCCTGATAAACTGAAGGTACTCTGCTTCTATTAATAGTCTGAATACATTCTGATGTCCTTGAATTATTCTGGAGCCAGGAGTTATCTTAGATATGCCACAAGGAATTTACAATGATGTGGTAATGCTTCCTCCAAAAAAACAAGGGAAACTACATAAAGGACAAGGATAAGGATATGGAAGGATAAGGACAAGGTAAGGATAAGGAAGATTAGAAGAGTTACATGAACAGAGAATTAAGACCAACACAAGATGATGACAAAATAAAGCCCAGAAGCTTGGCTTCTGCTTTTATAAATTGAAAGTTTCTAGATGCAGAAAATGTGAATGAATTTCCTGTCACTGTTTGAAAAATGGATAGCCATTTCTCTTGTGTTAAATGGATGTAAATGGAGTGAAGAATAGATTCCTTGCCAGCATTCAAAGCCATAAAAATGTAATCGCTTCCAAATTGAGATATATTATCAATTCCCAGTTTAATAGTGGTTCAGAATTAAACGGTATTAATCAGCATGTTTGGCACTGGCAGAAGTATGGAGCAATAGTAATAGATTTTTTTAAAAGGGAATCTAAACATTAGTTATTTTTAAAATTATCTTCTGTGGAATTAAAGCAGCATATCTATGAACAACTAATCTTTGACAAAAGAGCAAAGAAAATGCAGTCAAAAAAGGACAGTCTATTCAATAAATGGTGCTGGGAAAACTGGACAGCTACATGCAAAAAAAATGAAATTAGACTACCACCTCACACCCTGCACAAAAGCCAACTCAAAATGGATAAAAGACCTGGATGTAAGACCTGAAACCATAACATTTACAGAAGAAAATACAGGCAGAAATCTACATGACATACATCTCAGCAAAATCTTTAAAGACACATCACCCAAAGCGAAGGAAGTGAAGGACAAGATAAACAGATGGGATTACATCAAAATAAAAAGCTTCTGTACAGCAAAAGAGACATTAACCAAAACTAACTGGGAGAAGATCTCCGTACACAATACAACCGATAAAGGACTGATAACAAAAATCTACAAGGAGCTCACACAACTCAACAAAAACAAAGCCAACAATCCAGTCAAAAAATGGGCAGAAGAACTCAAAGGACACTTCTCCAAAGAAGAAAAGCAAATGACCAACAGGTACATGAAAAAATGTTCAACATTACTTATAATCAGGGCATAAAAATCAAAACCACAATGAGATACCACTTCACAGCTGTGAGGATAGCACACATTAAAAATACAGGCAATAACAAATGCTGGAAAGGATGTGGAGAAAAAGGAAGTCTTCTACACTGCTGGTGGGAATGCAAACTGGTCCAACCACTATGGAAAGCTGTATGGTGATTCCTCAAACTGTTAAAAATGGAGCTTCCATACGACCCAGCAATACCACTTTTGGGAATCTACCCAAAGGACACAAAAACACTAATCCGAAAGGATACATGCACCCGTATGTTCATTGCGGCACTGTTTACAATTGCAAAGGCATGGAAATAACCGAGAAATAGATGATTGGATCAAGAAGATATGGTACAGAAGAATAAGCATTCTGGAAGATAAAGATACTGACAGAATCAAGGCAGAAAAGGAAAGAAAAAACAAAGGAAAAAGAATGAGGAAAAGCTTCGAGAACTATCTGACACCATGAAAAAAGGAAACATCAGAATCATAGGACTCCCACAGGGAGAAGAGAGAGACAAAGGAACAGAAAAACTTGTCAAGGAGATAACTGAAGAGAACTTCCCAAACATGAAAAAGGAAACAAAAATTGACATACAGGAAGCCAGATGATCTCCATATTATTACAACAAAAGAAAAAAAACAGCTAGACATATGATAGTAAAACTATCGAGAATTCAAGACATGGAAAATATATTGAAAATGATGAGGGCAAAGAAACAAATAACCTATAAAGGAAAGCCAATCAGGCTGACATCAGATTTCTCTGAAGAAACACTACAGGCAAGAAGAGATTAGAGGGATATATACAACACGTTACATGCCAACAAATGACAACCAAGAATACTCTACCCTGCAAAGCTCTCCTTCCTCTACGAAGAAAAAATATGGACCTTCTCCGACAAACAGAAACTACAGAAATTCATCACTACCAAACCCCCACTCCAAAGAATACTAGAAGTCATGAAGACAAAACCAACAGAAGAAAGACCAATAAACACAGAATAAGGTAAGAATTAGAACCACAAAAGGGTAAACAAATAAACAAAAAAATATGGATGACAGTATATCAATATTAACTCTAAATGTAAATGGACTAAACACACCAATTAAAAGACACACATAGCAAGATGGATCAAAAAACAGAACCCAACCTTCTGCTATCTACAAGAAACACACTTAATTGCAAAAGATAAACAGAGATCAATAGTTAAAGGATGGAAAACAATCCTACAAGCAAATGGACCAAAAAAGAAGGCAGAAACAGCTATACTTATATCAGATAAAATAGACTTCAAGCTTAAGAAGGTAAAAAAAGACAAAGCTGGTCACTACATCATGATAAAGGGGACAATAAAACAAGAAGATATAACACTCATCAACATATACTCCCCAAATGAAGGAGCACCAAAATATATCAGACAATTATTATCATCCCTGAAAACAGACATTAAAGAAAAT
>PVIJ01024553.1:0-12094 GCA_004024925.1 Scalopus aquaticus
AAAAAAAAATAAATAAAACAACTTAGTTTCATTTATTTACGCACACAACATGGGGTGTAGGCCAGAGGTGCTGGGGGTGAGAGGATTCACCAGAGACAGAGTAGGTAGCGGAACAAGTGGATCTACTGAAGTACACTGCTGAGGGGAGCAGTGGGTGAGACAGGAGAGGTCAGCTGCGCCATGTGGGAAGCTCACTGGCGGGGGCGATAGCACTGAGACTTAACCCCTAGGCCACCAGGGAGGCCCACTTCCCTTCCTGTTTTAAAATATTTCCTGGTGAACGTCTTTGATATTTTAAGATTTTACATATACATCATAGTGGCATCTTTCCTAAGAGTTTCTTGTACAACTTTCAACAATTGGCTATGTGATCACTCAATGAAGGATTACTGTTTTCTCTGTACATTTAGCTACTGGCATATTTCTGGAAGGCTTCTGCACACTTTACAAAGGCTTCCATTTCAAATTCTTTCACCCCAGGCTAATGTTCCATTGTATGGATGCACTAGTTTGTTTACTCATTCTCCAGTTGGGGAATGTTTGAACTATTTCTAGTTTTTGGTGATTACAGATACAGCTTCTTTAAACATTGTCATACAGGTTGTCATGTGAACATAAGTTTTCATTTCTAAGGGATAAATAATTGCCCAGGAATGGGACTGTAGGCACATATATGTAACATGTTCCATTTTACAAGAAACTACCAATTTCTAGAGTGGCTGCACCAATTTGTGTTCCTAAAGCAATGTGTGATAATTGCGATTTCTTTGCATCCTTGCCAGCACTTGGTATTGCTACTCTATTTTATCGTACTTGCTAATAGTGCTAATAGGAACATAATGGAATCTCCTCTGGGCCTTAATGTGCTTTTCTTTAATGGCCAATGATGCTGAACATCTTTTTAAGTGCTTATTTGCTCTCTCTATATTTTTCTTGGTTAAATATCTATTTCAAGTATCTTGCCATTGTCTACTGGGTTCTTTGTTTTCACTTTTGGATTTAATGAGTCCTTTATGTGTTCTGGATATGAGCGCTTTGTGGGATATATAATTTGCAGTTATTTTCTTCTAGTCTGTGGCATATCTCTGAAAATTCTCTTAATTAGGGTGTTTCATGGAGCAGAAATTTTAAATTTTTGATGAAGTTAAGTTTATTTACTATTTCTTTATATATAACTCTAATGGAGTTGCATTTAAGAGCATATCACATAACCCTCAGCCACTAAGATTCTTTTCTTGTATTTTCTTTTAGATGTTTTATAGTTTTATGTATTGTATTTATTATGGTTTGTCTTGAGTTTATTCTTGTATAAGTTGTGAATGTATTTATTTTTTTTGGCCTGTGGATGTCCAGTTGCTCCACACCATTTGTTGGAAAACCTCTGCCACTTCTTTACACTTCTTTATTGTGACACCTTGGGAAATCTTATTGCTTCATATATTTTTTCAAAAATGGACATAATAATAGGACCCACATCCTGAGGTTGAAATGAAGATCCCAGACTATATGAGTAAATGCCCAGTGCAGAGTTAGATAGTAGCAGCTATTATTTTTACTTTGTAGAGTTTCAGATTTTGAGACTTTATGATTTATAAAATTTAATAACGTTTATTGTCCCTTTTCATCACATCCAAGGATGTTGGGGCACACAGGCCAGTGCCGAAGCAGTGTTCCATTGAGACGATGATTGAAATCACTTATGGTCAGGAAATGATAGCAGTTTCCAGCTGGGAGTGTAACTGAGGCCAAGGCCAGTTCCACATAAGTCAAGAGTGTGTAGTGAGAAACAGGAAATGGAAAATGAAGTTTGATGTTATGGAAGTCAGGAGAAATTGAAGAAATTCTTCCGGATTAAATGGGTAATGGCAAAGGGTTTCTGGACCCTGATTGTGAATAAATCAGTGTTTTGAAGGGCCCTTTTACCGAGTGCTGCCCTTATTGCCTTTTTAAATATGCTGGCCTTGGTTTTTCCACTTCAGGATACCTTAGCTACATGGGGCGCTTTCACCTTGTGCTCTTCAAACATTTGCAATCCAAGACCATGTTTTGCTGTGAGTGCTTTGGTGCCAATAGTCTGATGATGATGTGTAAGGTCCCCTTTGGGAGTCTTTCTAAAACACTGTTCAATAGAGCTGAAAAAGGCCAAATAATCTCAGTAAACTGTGGTAAGTCTTGGTGTAATAGCTGTTCATATAAGCTGGATACAGTTGCCACTTTGTCCATCATCACTGTGCTATCTGATCCTCTGTGCCATGTTGGCTCCCCAGGAACCCTCCTTAGTGTCCCTGAGAAAGAGCTGGTAGCTTCAGTGTGCTTTTTCACCACCACCGTACCTTATTTTCCCTTGCCATTCAGTCCCTCCCTGCTCCCTCTTACCTTCAGCGCCCTCACTATGTATATTAATATCAGTAGTTTTTGCAAATATTTTATAAAAATTTCTGCTATGTAACTGTTCAGAATTTGTTTCTGTCATTCTCTCTTGATTTACTACACATAGTTCCTTCAAACTCCCTCCATATTGCTGAAATGACTGCATTTATCTTTCCTTATGACTGAATAGTTTTCCGTAGTGTGGATATACCACATCCTCCTGACCCATACCCTAGCTTTTGTAAATAATGCTACAGTTAACATTTTAGAACATACATGTTTTTGGCTTGATGGGTTCATATTCTTTGGCTAAATGCCAAGAGTGGATTGCTGGGTTGTAGAGTATTTCCATTTACAGGTTTTTTTTTACCTTTTTTATTTAAAGATTTATTTATTTATGCACATAAGCTGGGGTAGAGGCCAGAGGCATGGGGCGGTGAGAGGGTTCACCAGAGACAGAATGGGGAGCAGAACAGGCAGATGGACAGAAATACACTGCTGAGGGGAGCAGTGGGCGAGGCAGGAGAGGTCTGCCGCTCCATGTGGGAATCTCCCTGGTGGGCGTCGAACTCACGTCACCGCTGCGGACAGCTCCACAGCACAGCACTTAACCGCTGGGCCACCAGGGAGGCCCCCCTTTTTTTTTCCTTTTTAAAATTTAATTTATATCCTTTGCATTACTGTGTATCCCCCATAGGTTTCCCACCACCAGTTCACCGTGAACCATCACCATAGTCCTTTGTGCTCTTTTCTCCCCGGTTTTGGTCTCTCTTCCTCCCCCTCCCCTGTAGAATGTCTATTTGTTGTTTCCTGCTAGTTTTTGCTTTTGTTCATGTTTTGTGTGCTATTTTCTCCTTCTGATTTCTCATTTGGCTCTCTTATATTCCTCCTATAAATGATACCATTCGATATTTTTCTTTTTCCCTTTGGCTTATTTCACTGAGCATGATCCCTTCTAGCTCCATCCATGTTGCTGAGAATTGCGTTAGGTTATCATTTTTGATTGCTGAACAGTACTCCATTGTATACATGTACCACATCTTCTTGATCCAGTCATCAATTTTTGGGCATTTGGGTTGTTCCCATGTTTTAGGTATTGTAAATAGTGCTGTAATAAACATAGGTATGCATGTGAACTTTTGGATTGTTTTTGCGTCCTTTGGGTATATTCCAAGAGTGGAATTGCAAAGAACTCACAAAAACAAAGCAAAAAATCAAAATCCAGTAAAGAAATGGGCAATAGGGCCTCGCTGGTGGCGCAGCGGTTGAGCGCTATGCTGTGGAGCTGTTGGCAGCGCGAGATGTGAGTTTGACACCCAGCTGGGGAGAATCCCACAAGGTGCGGCAGACCTCTCCTGCCTCGCCCGCTGCTCCCATCAGCAGTGTATTTCTGATCTGCCTGTTCTGCTCCCCACTGTCTCTGGTGAACCCTCTTGCCGCCCCACGCCTCTAGCCTGTAACCCAAGCTTGTATGTATAAATAAATAAATCTTAAAAAAAAATGGACAGAAGACACTTCTCTGAAGAAGAGATGCAAATGGCAAACAGGCATATGAAACAATGTTCAACACCCCTCATAATCAGGGAAATGCAAATAAAAACCACAATGATATACCACCTTACACCAACAAGAATGGCACACATTAAAAAAACAGAAAACAAATGTTGGCGAGGATGTGGAAAAAAAGGAACGCTCCTACACTGTTCATGGGACTGCAAACTGGTACGTCCTCTATGGAAAGCTGTATGGTAGTTTCTCAAACAACTAGAAATGGAGCTTCCATATGACGTAGCAATCCCACTCCTAGGAATATACCCATTTTCAGTTTTTTTATAAAGATTTATTTATTTATGCATACAAGCTGGGGTGCAGGCCAGAGGCATGGGGGCGGTGAGAGGACTCACCAGAGACAGAGTGGGGAGCAGAACAGGTGGAGCTACTGAAATACACTGCTGAGGGTAGCAGCTGGCAAGACAGGAGAGGTCTGCTGCGCCATGTGGGTGAGCTCCCTGGCTGGGGATAGAACTCAGGCCAACAGGGGTCATAGTGCTGAGACTTAACCCCTAGGCCACCAGGGAAGCCCTCCATTTTCAGTTTTCAAAGGTAAATCAAAAGTACTTTCCATTTATGGTTATACCAGCTTAAATCCCACAGTGTATTAGGGTTCTTCTTTTGCTGTATCCTCTTCTGCTCTTGTTGTTGGGGTTCTTTTTAATATGTGCCACTTGCATGGGGGTGAATTTGTATCTCATTGTAGTTTTAGTTTGCATCACTCTTACTGGAAACAATGATGAATTTTTTTCAATATATTTACTAGTCTTCTGGATATCTTCTTTGGTGAATTTTCTTTTAAGATCTGCTCCCCATTTATTAATTGGGGTGTTTTTCTATTGTTGAATTGTATAAGTTTTGAATATATCATAGATATTAACTTCTTATCAGTTACATATTATATGAATATTTTCTCTCACTCAGTAGGATGTATTTTCAATCTGTATTTTCCTTGGCTGTAAAAAAGCTTTTTAACTTGAAATAGTCACAATTGTTTATTTTTTTTATTTCCCTTGCTGCAGGTGTCGAGTTCCCAAACACATCTTTTACTATGAAAGTCATGGAACATATTTCCAATATTTTCTCCTATGTATTTTGTTACTGCAGATCATGTATTTAAATGTTTAATCCGTTTGGAATTTGTTTTTGTATGTGGAGTTTGGGAGTGGTCAAACTTCATTCTTTTTTATGTGGTTTTCCAGTGTTCCCAACGCAATCTGTTAGAGGCTGTCCTTTCCCCGTTGTATGTTCAGAGCTGCTTTATCTAGATTAGGTGTTGATAGGTACATGGATTTATAGCTGAGATTTCTATCCTGTTCCATTGAGCTATGTATCTATTTTTATGTGACATACCATATTGTTCTTATTATTGTTTTATAGCCAAGTTTAAACAGGTATCATGATGCTTCCATTTCTCTCCTTTTTTCTCTGGATTGCCCCTGCCTATTGAGGCCTTTCGTAGTTCCATAGAAATATCAATATTTTTTGTTCAATTTTCTTAAACTATTGATAGTATTTCAATGGGGATTGCATTAAATTTATATATGGTGTTATGCAGGGTATCATTTTCCTCATCCATGAGAGTGGACTATCTTTTATCTCCTTATATCATTATTTAAATTATTTAATAACATCTTGTAGTGCTAATCCTTTCTTTTTTAGTTAGGTTAATTTCAAAGTGTTTTAATTCTTTTTGAAACAATTCTAAATGGAGTTATTTTCTTGATTTGCTTTTCATTGTTTACTTTGCAACCCACCACTTTGTTGCATTCATTTATAGTTTTAAATAGTTATTTTGGTGCAGTCTTTTGGGTTTTCTGTACATAAAACATCATCTGTGAATAGTGATATTTTCAATTCTTTTGTGATTTGGATTCCTTTTATTTCCTATTTTTGTTTGATAGCTCAGGCCAAAACCTCAACTACTAAGTTAAACAGAAGTGGTGACAGTGGCTATCTTTTTCTTGTTCCTGATTGTGGGTCTGCTGATCCTAAGCGGCCTGTCCAGCCACCATTTTGTTACCTGCCGTTTTGCATTCCTATCCATGATCAGAACTGCCCTGTCAATCAGTTATAGGAACCCAACCCTACAAGGTGCCTTTCATCTTCTAAAGCAGGAAGCTAGATCACTTTGGGAAGGGCATGCATCAAGAGGTAGACCAGGAACACCTGGGGGGCTGATGATGGATGCATAAACTTACTCCTGACTCATAATACATCAGGAAGTATGACTGGGAACTCCCTGGGGAGGGGGGCGGGGATGAGGACAGATGTATGACAAAGGAACCCAGAAGCTAATCAGTGGAATGCCTGTTGATAATATTGAAACATTGGCTGGAGAATCTAAGGCTTGATCTCAATTACAATACAATGTCATCAAGCAGAGAAGAAGTGCATGGAGGGCAGACCCACACGCCCTGATGCTATAGATAATAGGATACATTTTTTTCTACTTTCACCCTTCCCTTTTCTTTTTATCTTCCTTCCTCCTACAACTGATGCTGTGTGATTATTCTAAAATAAAAAGGCCAGGATCTTGCTCCTTGAGCAGCATCCTGCATTATGTAGCCTGCTCCACGACTCCCATGTATCTGTGTAGTGTTGCCTGACGCAACACCTGATTTTTTTTTTTCATTTAATTAAAAGGAAACATTTTAATGAAGTATCATTTTTTTACACCTTTTAATATTTCGACAGTACAGGATTTCTCCCCTTAGGTGTGATCATTGTAGCTCTACCACCACCAAAACACCCATAGCCTTTCACCATGGTCCATTATGCTCTCTCCCTCCACCCTATTCTCACCCCTCCAATCTCCCCTCCTGGATGCCTCACTCTGTGGTCAGCTTTCAAGTTTTGGTTTTAATGAGGACACTTTCACTTTTTCACCACTAAGTGTTATATTGACTCTCAGTTTGTGACATATGACTTTTATTATAGTGAGTTTGATTCCTTCTATTCTGTTTTGTTAAATGTTTTTATCATAAATGAGTGCTTTATCTTATCAAATGCTTTGTGTCTATTGAAATGTGATTTGTATCTTTGCTTTTGTTGATATGATTTATTAGATTGATTGATTGAGGTATGTTAAACTGCCCTTATATCCTATGGATAAATCCCACTTTATCATGTTGTATAATTCTAAGGATATTGTTGAATTTGATTTGCTAGTATTTTTTTTTGAGAATTCTTGCATTAATGCTCATTAGGGATATTGATCTATAATTTTTTTGTGCTGTCTTTATTTGATTTTGGCATTAGGATAATGTTGGCAATATAAAATGTATTAAGGTGTGCTCCCTCTTATTTTTATAAACAATTTGAGCAAGATAGCATTAGTTCTTTGAAGTTTTGATGAAATTGATTTGTAAAGCCATCTGGTTCTGGGCTTTTGTTTTTGGGAAGATTCTTTTAAGTTCTGTTTCAGTTGCTATGTTTGTGATTGACTTATTCAACTTAGCTGTTTCTTCCTGCCTTAGTCTTGGTAAAATGTAGATTGATCTAGAAAATTGTTCACTTCGCCAAGGTTGTTGAATTTATTGGTATGTAGTTGTTCATGGTAATCTCTTTTATAGTTTTTTATAGTTCTTGCTATCTGCGCTAATTTCTGATTTTCATTTCTGATTGTTTATTAATGTTTTTCTCTTCTTTATTAATTAGAGGTTTGTTTTGTTTATTTCCTTGAAGAACCAACTCTTAGTTTCATTGATTTTTTGGTATAGTCTTTTTAATCTTGTTACTTTTCATTTTTTTAAATTTTAACTTAATTGTTGTTTTTTAATTTCCTTTTGATCAGTGATTTGAGGTACCAGGTGAGTAAATCTTGTGACAAGCATACATTGAAAGCAAGTATGTTATTAACAGGAAAAATTATAGACCCAAGCAGTCTGAGCAGCGATTCTTATCAGTCTGGTCAAAGTATAAAATTTTACCTACTTGGAGTAGTGTTTTTGGAAACCAACGATGCAAGTGAAATTGCCTCTGAGCTCCAGGATATAGCAAAAATATATTTTATTGCAAAGTAGTGAAGGCCAACTAAAGTGCTGGTTTATATCTCCAAGATAATAATGTCACTTCACTTCAGCCCTTTGCAGTTTAGAAAGCTCTGTCCTGTTTTTTATCTAATTTGATTCTGATTACAAGGTTGAGAGAAGTAGAGCAGGGATTATTAGTCATATTTTACAGATGTGGAAGCTGTTGGGAATTGGAACTGGAGTGGGCTGGTATATTATCCATGGCGGTCAGGAGTATAGACTGTTAGGCAGACTGCCTACTTTCATTTGAATTTTTTATTTTGGTAATATATATACAACATATATGTAAAATTTTGTGATTTGTGACATAAGTACAGAATTGAGTGCCATTAATTGCACTCATCATGTATAACATCACCATTATCTGTTTCCAAAATGTTTTTATCATTACAAACAAAAACTAATCATTAAACACCTCCCCACTGCTCCCTCCCCTATGATCCTAATAACCTCTAAGGTACTCACAGTGTGAATTTGTCCATTCTACATATTTCATGTAAATAGCATCATATATTTTTTTTGCTAATTTGGTTAATATGTGCCTGGCTAATTTTACTTACTGTAATATTTTCGACATTCATCCATTTTGAAGCACAAATCAGTATTACCAAATAATGAATATTATATTTGTATTTATATCACTTAAGATTCATCCATTCATTTGTTGATAGGCACTTAGGTATTTCCCATATACTGGCTATTGTGAATTGTAATACTTTAGCCACTGTGTAGAACTTTTTGTTTGACTACCTATTTTAAGTTATTTTGGGTATATACCTGAGAGTAGATTTCCCAGACCATGTGGTAATTCTGTTTCTTTTTGAGGAAATTAGAGTGGAAATAAATGAAATTGAAATTTTAAAAAGGCAGTACAGAGGTTCAATGAAACCAAAAGGTGGTTCTTTGAAAAAATAAACAAAATAGATAAGCCTCTAGCTAGACTTACTGAGAAAATAGGAAGACAACGCTAATAGAATTGGAAGAAAAGTTACAACACACATCTCTGAAATACAGAGGATTATAAGAGACAGATTAAGAAGATGTTGTACATAAACAATGGAATATTACTCAAAAAAGATGAAATCTTGTCATTTGTGCTTGTAACTGGAGGAGATTCTTTTAAGTGACATAAATCACTAAGTAGAAAGACAAATAGTGGATGATTTCATTCACGTGTGCAATGTAGAGAAACAAAGTAAAGTTATGGACAAAACTAAACCAAAACAAACTCTAGAAATCTGACTGTAGAGTTGAAGCTACCACAGGGGGAGGGTGGGGTGCTGAGCTAAAGCAAGAGGGGGCCCAGTAGTCTGTGGTGGACGATTATGGGTGCATTGGTAGTAGGTGGTGTTATACCTGAATAGGTGTGTACCTGTACCCCTAATTATATAAAGCAATGTAAAACAATGTTGTCTTAAAAAAAATAATACCAATAAAAGGAGGCAATTATTTTGAAGTCTTTGGTAAGTCTGATATGTGGACATTCTCAGCAATGCTTTCTGTCAGTTTAAAGTATTATCCATTCAAAGGAACAAAATAATGTTTCTTTGTATGCCTCATAATGGTTTGTTGTTGAAACTGTATCTTGTAAACTGAATATTATAAGATGGAAACCATGGAAGAGTCTCTTCCTTACCCAGATATTTAAAAAAATATTTTGGAAAATACTATATCCTTTTTCCTTTTCCTGTGTGTTCCCTGATGTGTCTCTTCCTTAGCTTGTATTCAACTAGTATTTTGAGAGGGGTTTTCTTGAATGCCAGGACCTAAAAACAAACAAATTAACCAACAAATTGACCACTCTTCCAGTCTTTCCAGATTGGTTCTGTGTGTGGGCAGTCTTCCAATTTTAAGTCTTGCTTCCAATGAATGGAGGGATTGGCCCAAGGTGAAGACTTAGGGTCCTTTCAGGTCTTCTGAGAATGGGCCTTGCTGTAGACATGCATCTGATTTTTAAATTTTCCATATAGGGCATCCCTGGTGGCACAAGGGGTTAAGTGTTAGCACTATCAAGCTATTGCCAGCCATTACAACATGAGTTTGATTCCTGGCCAGGGAGCTGACCCACATGGCACAACAGATCTCTCCTGTCTCGCCTGCTGCTCCCCTCGGCAGTGTATTTTAGTCAATCTGCCTGTTCTGCTCCCCACTCTGTCTCTGGTGAATCCTCTCACCCCCCATACCTCTGGCCTATACGCCAGTTATTGTATGCATAAATAAGAATAAGTCTTGAAAAAAATTTCCCATAGATACAGTTGTTTTTCAGTATCTTAACTTTCCAAGCAAAGAAACAAGCCAAAATCAACATTCCCTCAGCTTTTGCTTCCATGCCATAGGCAGTGTACTATATATTACAACTGCAGTCTTTTACCTGTTAATTTAGCTTGCAGTATTTTTTTTTTTTTAGCTTTGCCCACCACTCTTGTGGCCGGAGTTTGAATTAGGTGATAGAAATGGACACATCTGACTTCAGTCATTCAGGTAGCCCAAGCCTTGTTAAAACAAAAGCGCATTATAATTTGTGGATAAGTTCTGCTCTGCTCCTTCTGGAATCAGGGCCAGTGGGAATACAGGCTACCAATGCTTTAAAAGCCCAAAATGCCACTATGCCTGAGAGAGGGTGAGTAAAAAGGAAGTAAGAATGCTACAAGAATTTCTTATTATTTTGAGATTGACTTATTCTTGATTCAGTGTTTCTTTAGTTGCTGTAAAATTTTGACTGTTTTCTAAGGTATTGATAAAGTTAGTTCTGTCCTTTTTCTTTGTTTTGGATATTTCTGTGCAGGGTAGTGGGGCCAGAACTTAGAGCTACCTACTTTGCCATTTTGCTAATGTCACTCTGACTATACTTTTCAATTCATACTGCTTAATTTTGAATTCTGGCTCTACCACTTACTAACTCTATAACCTTGGATTGGTTATAAAACTATGTGGTTTTTCTATGCAAAATTATACATAAGGATACCTATTTCAGAGGATGGTCATAAGAACACCACAATCCTTACAAAGCTCTGGTAACATTGTGTGGCACATGTTAAATTCTCAATAATTATTACCTACATTTTAAAATTGCACTAGATTTTATATACAAATCAAAAGGAAAAAAAATTGTGTCAGTTAAAATACAGTGAGAGTTATGTGTGTCTTTATTTTAGAGATGGTAAAGTTTGATAATGGTACAGGGCAGCCCTGATATAAATGGGGTGCCTGTCTGTGGGTTCTCACCCGTGTGCTTATAAGACTCAACTGCAGACACACACAATAAAATTAATAAAAGGGTTTATTTAAAAAAAAGGGAAGGGAAAAAGATAAAGAATAAATTGGTGAATGAGTCCTACCAGTTCCGCTGAGCTGAAATCTTTTTTTAATATATATTTTATTGTTATTTATGTCTTTTACATTTTGTATTCCCCTTGGGTAGCCCACCACCAATTCACCCGTGATCCATCTCCATGGTCCCTTGTGTTCTTTTCTATTCCATTTTGTGCCCTCTTCCTCCTCTCCCCAGGCCCCCCGCCCCCACCCGCTGAGTGCCTCTCTCCTATCTGGTTTCCTTATAGTCCTGTTATAAGTGAAACCATTCGATATTTTTCTCTTTCTTTCTGGCTTATTTCACTGAGTATGATCCCCTCTAATTCCATCCATGTCGCTGCAAATTGCATGTGTTTATCTTCTTTCCATGCTGAATAGTATTCCATTGTGTATATGTACCACATCTTCTTGATCCAATCGTCTATTTTTGGACATCTGGGTTGCTTCCATACCTTTGCTATTGTGAACGGTGCCGCAATGAACATACGGGTGCATGTATCCTTTCGGATTAGTGTTTTTGTATCCTTTGGGTAAATTCCCAAAAGTGGAATTGCTGGGTCGTATGGAAGCTCCATGTTTAGCAGTCTGAGGAATCGCCATACAGCTTTCCATAGTGGTTGGACCAGTTCAATCAAAAAATGGGCAGAAGAGCTCAAAAGGCACTTCTCCAAAGAAGAAAAGCAAATGGCCAACAGATACATGAAAAAATGCTCAACATCACTTATAATCAAGGAAATGCAAATCAAAACCACTATGAGATACCACCTCACACCTGTGAGGATGGCACACATTAAAAATACAGGCAACAACAAATGCTGGAAAGGATG
>PVIJ01024554.1:0-12078 GCA_004024925.1 Scalopus aquaticus
ATGCTTTTATAAGTCAATCTGTTACCTGACGTAGATGTTGCCATTAGGTGCATAAACTAACAAGACATCTTCAGTGTATTTTTTATCTCAATGAGTTCTGAGTTCGACTGTTTTCTTTTTAAATGCAAATATTTGCTTTTGCTAAAACTAATTTGAAATTCTTGAGTGTTGCCGAGAGTATGCACAGAAAAGAGCAGTTGTGTTGGAAGGAACTGAGAACTCCACTGTTGGGTTTTAAAAACAGCCAATGTGTTATATAAGTCATTACATTTCATTAAGCACACTTTTAAGTATAAAATAAAATTCCAAATTTTTAACAAAATCTTGATACTATGTATCACCAAAGAGAAATTTGTCTCATTTAAAAAGTGCTCTAAACCAGTAATTCTCAAACTTTACATCCTGAAGATTAGCAAAAATTAAAAGGTTAATAATATCTGATGTTGATGAAATTAGAGTGTAATAAATAGTCCTAGTCTCTTGGTGCTAATACGAATTGGATCAAATTTTTTAAGTAAAATGCTATAATATTAAGCAGACTTGCAAGAAAGATTGAAGAAAGGACAGCCATCTTCCAAGAAAGAATACTAAGGGCCCTCAGGTCAAAAGCTGTTTCATAAATGAGTGTCACGCGTTTCACGTAGGGTCTCCAGATTTCACAAATAAGACTACAGATTGTCGAACTCAATTTGAATTCAAATAAACAATGAATTCCTTCTTCATATAAATATATCTAAATTCTTTGGGACATACTTACACTTTTAAAAGCATTCATTGTTTACCTAAATTTCAAATCTTATGTTTAATCTGACAAATTCAATTTACTATAAAACAATAATGACAAGAGAGGAAAGTTTTGCCTCCGACTGTTGCTAAAAATGCTGCCCACGGTCTCCTCTTAAAAAGCCCTCCCCCAGAGTGCGGTTAGTGCCAACCTTCTGCCACTGGATTGCTCAGCTAGTCCCTTTATTTTACCCTTATTGTTGGCTCCTGACTATGATGTTTTGGATGTTGCCAACAAAATTAGGGTTGTCTAAACTGAATCCAGCTGGCTAATTCTAAATATAAATTTTTGCACTATAAAAATTAAAATAGTAAATGTTATGCTTTATATGTTTATCACAATAAAGAAATCTATAGTTAATTTCATAAATAAAAACGCTACTTTCATAACAGACAGCACAAGTCAAAAACGGAAAATAACAATAAAATTTGAATACAGGGGATCTGAAACTAACCTTTATTCTTGAAGAATAAATACATTCTTCTCAAGATGAAAAATAAATCTGTCCTTTTGATCTCCCTAGATGGCAGATTTGCTTCCTTTTAAATATATTTTATCTTTCAACTTAGAAAAGAAAAAGAAAAAAAAACTAGCAGGAAGTATAGAAAATACAGCAAGCACTGCCATCAGGCAACTTTTACCCCGTTAAGTGGGACTGTAAACCCGTGTGGTGTCATCACCACCCTTAAGACAGAAGTCATTTGAGAGTCATTGGCTATGGCAGAAATTCCCACACTAGGCACCACACACATTCATCTTGCATCCTAGGGAGCATTACCTGCAATTCCACTTTCTCTGGCAAATCCCAGGAGCTTTTCCACATAAAACAAAAATAGAACGCAAATAAAATGATAAAACTGCAACTCTACCAATTCCAGGAGAATCCCATTACAACTAGGTTCAATGTTGGCAAGTTGGTTCACAAGATTAAGCATCTCATGCCTGCATTTGCTGTTCTTCATTTTCTATTGCCTTGAAAGGTAACTGACAATATTCAGTTAACTCTAAAATATCAAGAAAATTGGGCCTCCCTGGTGACACAGGGGTTAAAGTCTCAGTGCTATCAAGCTATCGCCAGCCATTACGGCCTGAGTTCGATTCCCAGCCAGGGAGCTGACCCACATGGTGCAGCAGACCTCTCCTGCCTTGCCCCCAGCTCCCCTCAGCAATATTTCAGCAGATACGGCTGTTTGCTCCCCACTCTGTCTCTGGTGAATCCTCTTATCCCTGCACCTCTGGCTTAAACCTCAGTTCTTATATGCATAAATAAATTAAAAACATCAAGAAATAATAGAAACAGGAATAATCTAAATCTTGAAGTATTCCCTATATGCCCCCCTCCCATGGGTCTCTAGCACAGGACAAGCACCGTGGATTAGGGCTAAGGACTCCCTGGGCCCTCTGACTTGGGACCTTTCAGGATGTCAACCCTCCAGGGATCTCACCCTCACAGAGGAGCCCGGCGTGTGAAGATGACCCCCTCCACCTCCGTGTGCCTAAAGGAAGCAGCGTGAGCAACAAGCTGCAGGGAGCAGTGAGTATTGAAGCAAGGCCCCGCCTCCCTGGAGGTAGAGCCAGAAAGAGAAGGCAGACATTGAAGGAGTAATTCCAAGGGCAGCCCGCGCCAGGATGACTTACAGAGCACTTTGGAACCCGGATAGGCCGCCTACCTAGCCTGGGTGACGGCATCAGGACAGGATGAGAGGATCAAAGTTACAGCTCAGCCTGGGAAAGAACCCTCCAATAGGATGCCTGGACTCAAGAGGAACCCAAATGGAGGGCAGAACGTGAGCGGCGGTGCTAGGGAGGACACCCCACCCCAGATGGGTTGGGAACACATAGGGCAGCAAGTCATGAGGAGCTCAGCTTCGGAGACAAACCACCCTGGAGTCCATCTCAGCTTTCCAGCTACTTGTCATGGGAGTGTGGCGATTTTAAACAAACCCCAAAATAGAATCGTTTAGTGAATGATCGTGACCTATTCCTTACTCACTTTCAACAAGGAACAATTCATGACCTAGCTTCTTTCATTTATATCTTACCCAGTTTCTCTGACTTCATCATTAATTTAAGGCAAATCCCCGACGCTGGATCATCACCCTGTAAGTGTTCCTATGAAACCTTTTCTAAGCAAAATGGTGTGAAGAAGCAATTATCACTAATTCATACGGACTATTTTTGAACATTCCCAGACCCAAATATATCCTACCCAATCATACCAAATAACACATAAGATCTAAAATAACACATCTAGTAAAAGCAGGAATGATAAGACACATACCTGACCCACATAAAGTAGTTCTCAGGGAAGGATCTGAACAGGGCCCTGGCTGTCCCAGGGCTGAGCGCCCTAAAAGGGCTGTGGAAAACAGACTGGAGGCTCTTTTCTCTTTGCAGCTTTTGTCTTCTATAGGAATATCCTTTTCAGATTTCTCTCAGTTAGCGAGAACAGTACCAACGTAGGTCTTTTGTAAAAGGAAAGTGGCTTAACAAGGACTTTCTAAATACGGGAATACCTGCACATCTCTGATTCCTTTTCACATAATGCACAGTACTATTACCATGTTTAAAACGGTCCCAATAATTCTTTACTATCATCCAACATCTAGTTATTTCCCAATGACTCCTAGCTCCCTTATCTTTTCCTTCTTTTTCTTTTTTTTTTTTGTTTTAGTTTCTTCGAATAAGTATCTAAATAAAGTCCTTATGCTGTGGTTGATGCTTTGATCTTTAAGTCTCTGGTTCTTCATCTAAAGCCCTATTACATCCTTAGTTTCAAAAGGGTGGAGAGAGTGAAGATTATAAAGAAAAACAAAGCAGCTGTCTGAGGGTCAAACAAGTAGTCACCTCCATGGAGTCTGGAAGAATTTACACAATTCTTCCCCTGGGGTTCCAGTTGCTCTTGCCATCTCCTCAGTGTCCACTGTAGGGAAAGGCTCAGGAGTGAATCGCTGGCCCTACAGGTCGCCCTACTCCGTTCCACGAAAGTCATGGTGACCTTTGTTCTTAACTCATGGTGCTGCTCAAGCGGTGCCCCTCTCAGCCTGCCTGGGAGCCTCTTGTTCCTCACTCCCTTTCCTTCGGCAGCCCAAGCACTGTGGTCTCTTTAACCCCGGCCTTCTCCCTCTCCTTTGCAAATGGCCTTGACTGTCAACCATGGGACAGAACCAGATGCAATTTCAAATGTATGAACATGAAGACTGAGATGAAGGAAAATAAACCAAGTACAACCTCAAGGTCAAGCCCCCAGGAAACACTCGGGCTTTTGCCCCAGCCTCCTATTCTATCATATATACCTTGCGCCTTACTATGCCTCAAGAACCTCTGTTTTTCTGTGCTTCAGCTTGTGTCACAAAAGGCAAATGGTTTTTTTCCCAGTTTGGTACAAATCTCAGTCATGCAAAAAGGGAGGTTTGGTGTCTGATGGACCCTTCAAAATGGGCAAGGAGGAGGGAAATCCTGTCACACAAAAATACAGGACATGTATAATAGGTCTTCTTAGATAGAATTTATGAACAAAAGGAGTAAAAGGCACCAATCACAGTACTTGACACTGAATTTTCAATAAATACAAGTATAAAATAAGTATTTTTTCCATATGGTTGCTGAGGTCAACCCCATATAATTACCAAGGCTTTAAGGCATGAAGGAGCAGACACTGGAAGACCCACTTCCTTGGGTCCAAAGGAGCTACTGTGCCTGTGAGCTCTTTCCCCATGAGTTACCTCCTGCCACTAACTGCAGTCATGGGAAAGGCAGGAGATGGTCACTGGAAACTTGGAGTGGGCACTTCACATTCCAAACTTGAAATGTTTCTGGGATCTGCCCCGTTGCAGGCATAATTGCTTGATTTTCACATCAACTCTGAGAGGGAAAAGGCTGGATTCCTACCCAATTTACAGGTGAGAATCCTGAGGATCAGAGAAAGAGCAGAGTTCCCTGTGCTCAAGTATAAGCCAGGACTCTGGACCCAAATCCTTACCCTTTGATTCCCAGGAAAAAGCTAGTTCTTTCCATTTCCCCATTTTTCTCCATCATCTTCTATCCAAATAATGATTTTTTTTTTCAAAGTGAAAAATAACATACGCCCATTGTAAAAAGTTTAGACAAAGTAGAACTCCATCTACTATGGTTAGCTGTTCTAAGCCATTTGAAGCAATTTCCCCTGTTGGGTCCTTCTCATACATAGATTTTTTTTTTGAGATTATATTGGATTGTGCATTTATAGTTTATGATTCATTTAATTTCATATTACAAACATCCTTAACACATTACTAAAAACCCTTAGCTGACATCTATTTCATGTGTGAATAATTTCCCATTTTATGAATATGGCACGATTATTGTGTATGCCATTTATTGGCCAACAATTACTTTGTTTCTGTTCTTTCTCTTGTAAGTAATGAGAAAAACATTTTTGTTGAGAAAAAGTGATATGCTTCTTTGAATGTTTCCTTGAGACTGAGTTCTAGAGGGGATTGCTGGTTCAACAGGTATCTGATCCCTGGTGCTCTCTTACAAGTGCTCAATGAAACTTCTCTCAAGTTGATAAAAATTGTCATTAGCAAAGCAGTCCTGCCTGCCTCCTTCAAAATATATCTGAATTGAACCCATTCAGGATCATACATGCTTCCCTGCAGGTCATTCTTCATGTTTGAAAGTTTCATGTCTCTCCCAATTTCAAAACCCTCCAGTGGAGTCCTGTGAGACTGAGGAATCAAATCCCAATTCCTACCTGATGGGCATCCTATCCACCTCTTCGCCCTTCCTTCCCTCTCCTGCAGTCACACTGACATCCTTGCTAGGTTCTCAAATTTCCAAGATCCTTTCTGTCACAAGACCTGGAATGTGCTTCCTCTGGGTAGTCACACTGTGTGCCCTTTCACATCACTCAGGTGTCTGCAAGAAGGGCGGACACATAGCACCTATGGTTTCCCCCTTACTGCTTCTTTTCTCCCTGTAACATCAAGTACCACACAGCAAACTACCCCTTTATTTATGTGTTTATTGACTATCTCTGTCTGTTGTATTTATTGTTAACATAGAATACCCAGCACAGGAGGGAATGCAAACTGGTCCAACCACTATGGAAGTTGTTTGGAAGTTCTTCAAACTACTAAAAATGGAGCTACCTTATGACCCAGCAATTCCATTCCTAGGAATCTACCCAAAAGATAGAAAAACATTAATTCAAAAGGATACCTACACCCCTTTGTTGCACACTACTTTCAGTAGCTAAGATATGGAAACAACTCACATGCCCAAAAATAGATGACTGGATCAAGAGGATGTGGTATATCTACACAATGGAATACTACTCAGCAATCAAAAAAGATAAACTCATGCCATTTGCAGCAACATGAATGAAGCTGGAAGCAATTATGCTCAGTGAAATAAGCCAGAAAGAAAAAGAAAAACATCAGATGGTTTCACTTACTGTTGGAGGAATGTAGGGGAAACAAATAAGGGATCAGGGGGAAAAAATAATTATAATAAATAAAAAAACAAAATTAACAGGCAACTATTAATCAGAGACACTGCAGGGGAAGAGGAGGGAGAGGTATCAAAACAAGGGAAGGAAGGGATTATGGTGATGGCTCGCAGGTGAGTTGGAGGTGAGAATTTTACAGGAACTACATCTGAGAGGAGAAAGTGTGCATTGTACAAAAAGGAAGAATGATGTAAAATATATGTAAAACGAAAAGAAAAAAATTAAAAAAGAAATAGTAATAAAAAATAAGTAAAAACACCCAGCACAGAACTTATTAACACATGGTTGTACTCAATAAATATTTGTTGAATGAATGAATGAATGAGGTAGAACACTTACTATGAAAAATGTGCAATGGATTCACTTTGATGTAGTACATCAAAAGAAGGAGAAAAGATTATTCTCTACATGTCAAACTGATATCAAGAGAGAATAAACCACAGGGGTTTTGCGAAGTGTAAACCACTACACAAATGGTGATTATTATCATGCTATTAATGTGGCAATGTATTAAAGCTAAGTGCTCAGTAAAAATGCACAGGGAATATTCCCTGACCACATAGATAAAGACATCAGCAATTTGAGATGTTCACAGAAGGCTCTTAATCAAGAGAAACAGCTCATTGTAAGTACATTAGATTTCTGAGAATACTAGAGGCTTTTTAGAAGAACACACTTAGGGAAATAATCATTTCAATTTTGAGACTAAAAGTTTGAAAATTTATTTTCTTCTCAAAGTAATTTAAAACATTAGTGTTTATCAAAAAAAAAGTAGCTCTATGTGGAACAAATGAGGACTTTGTCAATAAAGTTTAATTTACGGTGCAGTAAATGGATTCCAATTCTGTTGTCTGTAATTTGCCTAAAAATTATCCAGCTGCTATAGATATACAAGACTGGCATCTAGTGGCCACTCGTACAAACTACAGCTCCTTGAAGAGTCACATTAGAGACAAGTGGATTGATCGGTCATTTCATAGGTCTTGCGGGACAGTTACCAGATTTCCAGATTTCACAGGCATTTACTTTTTTTAATGGAGATTTATGAAGTTACTAGGATTTTATTTTGTTTCATTAGGATGTTGACAGCAAATCCCATGTGCTATCTAACAACAGCAACTAAGATTTTAACAACCTCCAACATAGAAAGAACATAATCTCCAAATAAAGGAAACTACTACAAATTGAAAATTTTATATTTAACTTTATAAAAAATGTCTTTTTTCCCCCGACTATACAGTAAGACCTGGAAAACTTTATGGACTGGTAATATGTGCAGGTTGGTATTTGGGCACTGCTGCTCAGTTGCATCTTTGCTAGGACAACCTTCACTTAAATACCCTCAGCAGTGGGCAGGGGCTTCCCTCAGCTACCTCCCTCTAGCCTCATAGAAAGGAGGTTTCTCTTTAACTGAGGATAACACTGGTATACTTCACCCACAGGTCCTGGTTTTGGTCTCGGATTCTCCATAAAGAACCCTAAACCCATTTTCTTAATTCTGATGTGTAAACATAGCCCTTAGCTGCCAGCGCTGGCCTCCCATAACCTCTTCCCTCGGCTCAGCCCCCAGTCCCTTCAGCAGGGATTTGCACTCTCAGCTAGCAGAGCAATGAGGGACATTTTATGCTTTCCAGGGGTCTTGATGCTACAAAGTTAAGGTCATAGATATTTGCAAAAGGATCCTGTGAAGAATTAGACATCTGGAAACTTCTTTCCCTAGGCTAATCAATGGAGAGCAGTATAGAAGTGTACTTGTTTACCAGTCCTGTTAGCAGATGGGAGGGTCAGCACCCAGGGAACCACAATCTCTTACATTACAAATCTTATCATCCTCCCTCCCCACACCTCCGGAGGCACTGAACAACGCTGAGTTTTTCCATGGATCACACTCCATTTCGAAGTCTCTGGCTAGTAGTTTGTGACTTCAAGAGGAATAAAATGGGCTAGTGTGCTTCTTAATTTGTCTTAGCTGTGAGTAAATTCTTTAAATCTCATATAAACAGTACTTTAAATAAAATAATTTATCTTCAGAGTAAAAGCATAGAAGTAGGCAGTCTAGGCTGTCACAGTATCCCCAAAGTCAGGAACCCAGGCTCTTTTATCTTCTTTTTCCATTGTGTGTGTTTTCCATTCCCGAGGTCATTTTATGGTCCATTGTGACTCCTGGAGCCAGTCACTGCATCCACATCTGGCCAGGTGGAAGGCAGAAAAGCACTGAGCAGCTCTACCTCTATTTAAGGACATGTCCCAGAAGTTGCACACCATTTTATTGGCCATTTCTAGCTCCAATGGAGGCTGTGTTGTTGTTTTTCTAATAATGAAAAAGGAGGAGATGGAGGTTGGGAGGCAACTATCTATCAATATGTTCAAACCACTTTGCCCCATGTGCACAAGATCAGACAAAACGTCAAATGATCATTGGTCCAACCCTGTGAACAGCCTCTCCAGAAAAATCACCAAACTCAACCCCAAACTGCAAGAGATGCCACACCTAAAATCCACTAAAATAAGATCAGTGACAACCAGAAGGGGGAACCAATCAAAATATATCCAGTAGAATTACTACCATTCAGGCAAAGGGGGGTTTCTGTGGGAATCCTTTCCCAACATTTCTCAGAAATGTCATGTTTTTCCAAAGCTCAAATCTTAATAAAGATATGGTGAGAAATCTAGAAACCTGAGAAAAGTGATCCCTTGTGACAATGAGAGCTTTAATGTCAACATAGTTCAAAGTCACTGGCTCAAAGATATCACTGATACAGTTACAGTGTGATCTCTATAGAAAGGGGAGTTTCCCTGCCCCTCCCAAGGGAGGGTGGAGCTGAGCAGGGAGGGTAAGCTGAAGAAGTAGAAGAATCAAGGAAGTGGGGAAGAAGAAGACCTGAGAAGGCACAGCCAGCTGGAAGACATGTGAAGAAGCTGCACTTGCTTCTCAGCCTTGGATTTGTAGCAGGAACTTGGGGGACATGAAAGAAGACACTTGAAACAGACGTGGGTGAGAGACCAGCGGGGAGGCTGACAATGGCAGCCCTTATCTTGAATCGGGTTTTGATTTTGCTTTTTTCCTTCTACTTGTTATAAGGCAGGGAGAGGGGCATCCCAGAACACCCAAACCTGCCCGCTCTAAATAGTTTCTGCCATCCGCCACATCAATACAAAACATGTAAGACCTCAAGTGGAAACAACTTCAAAACAATCAGTGTACAGTACAGAAGAGACAAAGAATATAGTTTCTAAATCAAGCACCCAAAATTTCCAATCCCTCGTGGGTAAAAGTCCACCCAAAGGGGATTGGCCCAAAGCAAGGCCTGAAAGCCTGCCACAAGTCTAAGACACCTTTCGGCAGGGACCCATAGAAAAGGGTCAGAAACAGCCAGACAAATCTGTGAGGAAAAGAGCAAAATCTAAACCAAGATCAGTGTTGCCATAGTCAACCTCTCCACGGGTCTCTCACCCACATCTGTTTCAATCAGTCCAGGCCAGTGCAGCTTCTTTACATGTGTCTCTGTTCCTTTGGCCTCTTCTGGCTCTCCATCCTGCTTCCTTCCTTCTCCACTCTCCTCTCTCTCTCTCTCTCTTTCTCTCTCTCTCTCCTTTCTCTCTCCTCTATTCTCCAGCTTCTTCTCCCTCCTGCTCAGCTCTACCCTTGGGTGGGGCAGGGAACCTAGAACACATCCTTTTCCTGGGGACCACCCTTTTACAGACTTGCCTGGCCCTTTCTGCCCCTTTCCTGTGGTTCCCCACCAGAAGGTGCCTTAGACTTTGAGCCCCAGGACAAGTTAGGGTTAGGTAGGCAGCTTCAGGGACAGTGAAGGCAGGGACTTCAGAGAGTTAAAGAGGTGCTGAGACATACTCCAGAAAAAAGGACAGTAAATTTTAGGTGCTAACCAAAATATACTCAAAAGATAAGGAAAGTAAATTCTTAAGTGCCAACCAGACATACTCTAGAGATGAGGTCAGAGGTTCAGGAGGGCTAATAGGGGTAGTAAATTTTAAAGCTAAAATTTAAGACTATTGGGGATAGTAAATTTTAGGAAACCTAGCACAGGGGAGATAAAAAGAGAAACTCTAAGATAAGAGATGGGAAAATGGGCACATCTACCTGGAGGAGTATAGCCACTAGGAGAAAGAGCCAATCATAAAGCAGGATGATGAGATTTTGCAATAGAAGAAAAAAGGTTTAAATACCCCTAGAAACAGGCCCACAGTGACTTCCTTGCCCCTCCCAAGCACAGGGTACCTGGGAGTCCTTATGTTGGGGGAGAAAGGATGGCCTGAACAAACTCCAGATAGATTTTTAAGGACCCCACCCCCACCTCAGACCAAAGAGATCCAAGACACCAAGGATTACAAATCCCATAATGCCGTGATCACCAAAGGGAGGATGCTGGGAACTGAGGGTGGAGTTAAGCAGCCAGGTTTGGTATATAACCAGACATGTGGGCTTTGGGGGTGGGGGGAGGGGAATGTCTCTTGGCTGTTCGCCAGGTTTTAGTGCACCATTGGGATTCCAGCTCCGCAGAACTGGTAGGACACATTCACCAATTTATTCTCTTTCTTTTTCCCTTCCTTTTGTAAGTTACCTCTTTATTAATTTTACTGTGTGTGCCTGCAGTTGAGTTTTATTATAAGTCCCTTTTAAGCGCACAGATGAGGACCCACAGTGAGGTACCCAATTTTATATTGGGGCTGCTCTGTAACACTTTCTTCCTTTAAATAAACTTTCCTTTCTTAACAAAGTTTGTTTCTCTCTGCTTACTTATCTAAAATGTCTGTGAATTCCTTTTTACAGCTTTATGGAACAAGAACCAGTGGTGGTTCAAGGGCTAAGTTAACAGCACACTCTGGCTTCAACTTGTGGCAGGCTTTTGGGCCTCAGTGGCCCTGCTTTGGGCCAACCCTGTTTGACTGAGCATTTATCCACAAGGAGATGGGTAACTTTGGGTGCTTAACAGGAAATTCTTAATTGTTTTCTTTCTCTTCTCTCTATCACAAACTAATTGATTTAAAAATTTTTTATTGACAGTCTTATGCACTAGAGTATGTTTTGTCTTTATGCAGCGGATGGCAGAACCTATTTAGAGCAAGCAGGTTTGGGGTGTTGGGGTGCTCCTCATTCTACCCTGCTAACAATATCAAATCAAAAGCAAGAACAGAAAACACTAAAGCCTGCATTGGGGAATTAAAGCCACCGGCTCCTGAATGGATCAGGAGCACGGAGGAGAGAGTGGGCATCATCTAAAAGGTCTTACTGATGGAGGAGATGGGACCCACACAGGAGATGGGCGAACCCAGAAGGGATCAACATAATCACCTAAAGTAGGTATAAGAGGCTATAGGGAGTATAAGGAGTGTCAAGTTTGTTTATTTCACCACTTAACAAAATAACTTTTGTTCTTTCCTTTTGTTTCCTTTTTCTTAGTCAAAAGCAAACCATTCATTACAGAAAATACAGATAAGCAAAAAAGGGAAACAATTAAACATACAAACTGCCCCACACACCCCAAGAGGAGCTCTGGTGAACACCTGGGCATGTGCTCCCCTCAGCTCCTCTCTCTACCTAAGGGGATTTCAAAAGAAGTGGAATTTCACCACACCATACGTTTATAGTTCTCTGAAGTCTTCTACTTTTTACTTACCTTACATGGTAATGAGTTTAAATTTACCTCATTGTTTTTAAGTCTGCCTTGTGTTCCAGGTTTTGGTAGGCTTTGCTGGAACAGTCCCTTCTGACTAGTGTTTAGGCTGTTTCTATCTTTTCACTGTTACAGTGCTCTGGATGAGAGAGAGAGAGAGAGAGAGA
>PVIJ01024555.1:0-12081 GCA_004024925.1 Scalopus aquaticus
GACAAGAAGGGGCGCGCCGTGAAGCTGATGGAGCTCCAAAACCTGCGAGGGGCCCGCGTCCGTCTCCACGAGGTCCAGAAGCCAGAGCATGACAGCTGGCAGAGCAGCCTCAAGGCCCTGGAGTGCGCCCTGCACCTGGAGAAGAGCGTGAACCAGAACCTGCTCGATCTACACCAGCTGGCCACCGAGATGAAAGATGCCCATCTTCGCAATTTTCTGGAACGTTACTTCCTGAACAAGCAAACCAAGACCATCAAAGAGTTGGGGGACCATCTGACCAACCTGCGCAAGATGGGGGCTCCCGAAGATGGCCTGGCAGAGTACCTCTTTAACAGGCTCACCCTGGGGGACAGCACCAAGAAAAACTGAGACGGAACTGCCTTGCCCTTGGCACGGGGAACATGGTGCCTTTCCCTGGTCACCTGCCGGGCACTCATATTTCAGTATTGCCTTTTCAAAACGTTCATTTCAGCAGTTTTCTTCCCATAGTGCTACTTCTTGCAATAAAGTTATTGGTTCCTAAATAAAAATCTCTGGTTTATTCGTATGTGCAAAATTTTCACCTTTTAAGTTTTAAACAGGTATCCAGTATTTTTCCCACCCACCCATGCCCCATCCTCATGCAGCTCAGGGTCTCCAGGGATGGAGGGAGAAGGTATTCCACGGGGCCCTGGAAGTCACAAATTCATTTCCCCTTTATGAACATGTGGGGGTGGGGTGGGGAGTCTGGAGCCCTGGTGAAAATGGGTACCTGTGCATAATAAAAGTATAAATACATGATCTAAAAATCATAATGGCAGCTGCCTCTGAGAAAGAGATGAAGGGTGTGGGATTGGGCAGGAATTAAAGGGAATCTTCATATTTATCTGAAGTATTTATGTTTGTTAAATTATGCAAATACTAATAGTTAAGTATGGGCAGCAAGATGCAGGCCTTCAAAGTAAGTATGGCAGAGTACCTTCTTGACAAGTTCATCCTGGGTGATAGTGATAATGGGAAATGAGCCTTAGGATGGCTTTCCCCTTGGGGGTACTAGGAGAAGTGGCAGTGACTTCTGTGGTCACCAGAGTCTGGCATGCATGTTGCAGTTACAAAACACTCACCTGTGTTTTCTTTCATTTGTATCGTGTGTGTGTGAGCGCGCGCGCGCGCACGTGTTCATTCTAAACAGCACCAAGTTTCATTATGAATCTCCAGACTAAATTCAGAATCTTTGCTTAGGAAGTCATCCTTTGTTGGAAAGCAGTTCAGTGCTTGCATTGCTGGAAATGATACAGCAGATTTTAAGAACTTTCCTGAGCTTCATTATTTCGGCCTTTGAGTTTCATGTATCCAACTCTGATTTAGCTTTTGCTATTTGTACAAGAGTACCTAGGCTAAGACATGTTATTATCACCACAACTTTATCAGGTTCCACTGTAATTATTACAACAGACCGCTTCTCTAGGGTAGTAAATGACATTATTCTCTATCCTTAGGCCAGAGTAGAATAAAAGAGGGGGGGATTAAAATAGAAGGATAAGATAAAATAAATGACTAGATGCAAATACAGAGTATCAGAATTTTTGTTAGTTTTTCAGCCTTTGTTTACTCTAGGAATTTTAAGTGTTAAATGTAAAAAAGTAGATAGTGAATTTATGACAAGACATTCAGCATTTCCTAAACATTCTGATCATGAGATCCATTTTTTACCAAATTTCACAGAACAGTATTCCAAAGAAAGTAACTTTGAAAACAATATTGAAAGATCTCACTGTATGTTGTTCCAGAAACACCTAACTGGCAGTAAATGTCAATCACTTTTGTTTTCATTGATTCATTTTTAATTTATTTTTTTACATTTTTATTCCTTCATACGTGTACATGTTCCACTCACCCTCTATAAAACCACCCTATCTGCCTCTCCCCCAGCCCCTCCTCTCTGATAAACATTAAATTCTTTCACTAAGTGCAAGATTTAGTCCTCCTGTATTTTGCCTGTTTATATTCTTTTGCTATTTATATTCCACAGATGAGTAAAATCATCCAGTATTTCTCTTTAACTTTCTGACTTAATTCACTTAACATGATCACCTCAAGGTCCTCCATTTTTTCCAAAAAGTCACTGTTAAAAGTCACTGTGTAGTCTTCCACTGGATACATACTCCAGTTTCATTACTCATTTGTCTGCTAAAGGGCAGGTAAGTTTGGCTCCACAACTCGGCAATTGTGGGCAGTGCTGCCATGAACATAGGCATACACAGATCAGTTCATATTAGGGCTTTCTCTTTTTTTTTTTTTTAGGATAAATACCTAATAGAGGTACTTCTGGATCATATGGAATTTCCAAGTTTATTTCCTTAAAAGAAATTTCCACTGCATTTTCCATAGAGGGTACACCAACTTTCTTACCCACCAACAGTGGGTGAGGGTTCCTTTTTCTCCACATCCTCACCAACATTTGTTGTTTCATTCTTCTTTTTTAAAAAAGATTTATTTATTTATTTATGCATACAAGCTGGGGTACAGACCAGAGGTGCGGGGCGGCAAGAGGGTTCACCAGAGACAGAGTGGGTCACAGAACAGGCAGATGGACGGAAATACACTGCTGAAGGGAGCAGCGGGTGAGGCAGGAGAGGTCTGCCGCGCCATGTGGGAATCTCCCTGACCGGGCATCGGACTCGCATCGCTGCTGCCCAAAGCTCCACAGAGCAGCGCCTAACCGCTGAGGTTTTGATTTGCATCCTCATATATAATAAGTGATGTTGAACAATTTTTCATGCATCTGTAGGCCATCTGATGCTTCTGTAGGAAAGTGTCTATTTTAGGTCCTGTGCCAATTTTTTATTGCTCTTTTTGTCATATAAATTGTATTAATACTCTGTAAAATTTGGAAATTAGCCTCTTGTCAGCTGTATGGTATGCCAACATTTTTTCCCATTCTGCAGGTTGCCTTTTCATGTGTATGTGGTTTCTTTTGAAGTAAAATATATATATATATATATATATAT
This sequence comes from Scalopus aquaticus, assembly GCA_004024925.1. Classification (NCBI taxonomy): domain Eukaryota; kingdom Metazoa; phylum Chordata; class Mammalia; order Eulipotyphla; family Talpidae; genus Scalopus; species Scalopus aquaticus. The sequence goes on from PVIJ01024555.1 coordinate 2,991, forward strand.
ATATATATTTTAACTTGGTGTAGTCCCACCTGTTTATTTTTGCTTTGGTTTTCCTTGTCATTGGAATCGAGTCCCCAAATATATCTTTGTAGTAGATGTGCTTTAGTGTGTCTCCTTTTTTCTTTTTCAAGCATTTTACAGCTTTGGTCTCCTATCCAGATCATTAATCCATTTTGAAGTAACTTTTGTGTAGGGAATTAAGTAATGATCTAGCTTTTCTTTCTTTCTTTCTTTCTTTTTTTTTTTTTTTGCATGTGCTTGTGTTTTTATTTTCTTTTTAAAATAGAAATAAAATAAAACACCAGTTGTTAAAAAGGAGTCTTCTAAAAGACAGGATTAACAATGATATACCCTCACACCAGTGAGAAAGCCTATAAAAAAAAAAAACTGGAAATAACAAATGCTGGTGAGGATGTGGAGAAAAAGGAACCCTCTTACACTGCTGGTTGGAATGTAAACCTGTCCAGGAAATATGGAAAGCTGTGTGTAGGTTCTTCAAAACACTAAAAATGCATCTACCATATAATCTAACAACTCTGCTCCTAGGCATCTACCAAAAGAAAACAAAAACACAGGGCCTCCCTGGTGGCACAGCGGCTAAGCGCTGCGGCTAAGCGCTGAGCTGTGGAGCTGTCGGCAGTGGCGACATGAGTTCGACGCCCAGCCGGAAGATTCCCAATTGGCGTGGCAGACCTCTCCTGCCTCACCCGCTGCTCCCCTCAGCAGTGTATTTCGGTCGATCTGCCTGTGCTGCTCCCCACTCTGTCTCTGGTGAACCCTCTCACCGCCCCATGCCTCTGGCCTGTACCCCAGCTTGTATGAATAAATTTTAAAAATCTTTAAAAAAAAAAAACCAACACAAATTTGAAAGGAAAACTGAACTATGTTTATTACAGTACTATTTACAATAGCCAAAATATGGAAACAAACTAAATACCACAAAATAGATGAATGGATGAAAAAGTTGTAGTATATACACATAATAGACTATTACTCAAAGATCTAAAAAGTTGAATTCATGCCACTTGTGGCAACATGAATGGAGCTAGAAGGAATTATGCCAAGCAAAATAAGTCAGAAGAAAAAAGATAAATATCCACGGCTTCATTTATATGTGGAATATAGAGAAACCAAACAAAAGGTGAAGAAAAAGACAAAACTTGCAAGCTGACCATAGATCTGAGGCACACAGCAAGGGATCGGAAGGGAGGGGGATTAAGATAAGGGAGGGAAAAGCACAGGGACTATGGTGATGGCTCACGGGTAATATGGTAGTGGAAGAACTAAGGAGACCCCAAGTGTGGGGAGAAATCAAACATTGTACAAAAATGAACAACAGTGTAAGAAAATAAAATTTAAAAAGAAAAGATTTAAAAACATCTTTAAAATTAGAAAGAAATGTTATTTCTGCTGTAGATTTGAATCTGTGAGATATGTATGGGTAAGTGATCTAAAAAAAATTAGGGCAGCCTTAATGGTAGCTCTTTATACAAAAAATACAGACTTGTTGAAAGCTTTTACAGAATCACTACCTGAATCCACGAATAAAAATAGCTCACCACACCTCAGGTATCAGGTTAAGACATTTACATGAAATACCTCATTTAGGCCTCACAACAACACAAGAGGTGGTATTATTATTTCAGTTTTACAGATGATCACAGTGAATTCAGAGATGTACATTAATTTCCTAGAGTCAGAAAGCTAGTAAATAGCTGAACTTGAATTTAAACACATACGGTCTGAATTGAGTTCCTGGGCACTTAACTATTAGTCTATATGAAAATGAGTAAATGGGATATTTACAAACCCTTTTGAGTTATGCTAATGTGACAGCCTGTTCTGAGAAGTTAGGAGAGAAATCCTATAAACCTGGTTTAACAGAAATCTCAATCCAGTAGGATACACATATTATAGGTTCATTTAATTAAGTACCTATAATACAAACTGATATGGCCCATGATGTGAGAAGTGAAAGAAATTCCTAAAAATATTCTAAGGACAGTAAATCTGAACATAAAGCCTTCTGTTTTGTATTGGTGTAACTGCACAAGACAAAAGATGTGAACTCTGGCTCTGAAAGGGCAGAAGTTAGCTGTTTGGATCATTTGAAAAAAAATCATTCGAGATATGAAATTAAAATGGAAATATGGAATGTAAATAGGAAGAGATTTTAAATGACTAGTAGAATGAGCATATTCAATCAATCAATATAATGCTTACTAAGAATAAAAATTACATGAATGAGCATTGATTTTCCAATCCTAAGGCAGGATATATAGCCCAAGTTTAGAGTGCTTGTCTTCTGATTTTCTAATCCAACATTCTGTGATTAGTAACAGAGTATGATTACCCTGTTGCAATCTGAATCTCATATTCTGAGAAAAGCTTTTCAATCCCTTTCACTTCTCTAGAAGCCTCTAACAAATCAGTAGAAAATGGCACCTCTTTTTGCTATATTCCTCCAAAGTTTGCTCTGCTGGTTCTAAACGTCATAGAAAGTGGGACTGGCAGGTTCTGGGAGCCATTGTTAGCCAATTAACTAGGAGTGGATGAATTATTGATAGACTGCATTGAAGGAGAAAATAGAAGGTGATCACTGAAGTAAATAAGGTCTGGGGACTGAGAGTGGAAGTGATCAGAAGTCTCATTAGCATCCACGTGGACTTTTCTCTCTATAGCTAGATGATCTGTTTTATACTGTGAATTCCATCTCTTCCAGATAACAATATTAAGTAATAAAAAGTAATTAACTACATTTTCATTGCACTTATAATGTAACATCACAGTGGTCACTTTTTTATATTTTCATTTCAATTTGAGCCCTTTTGTATTATAACTGCAAAATTCATTCACTTTTCCTTCTATGCCAAAACATGTTAAGGTAAAAAGATGACCTCCCTGGTGGCACAGCAGTTAGGCGCTGCGCTATGGAGCTGTCCGCAGCAGTTACGCAAATTCGACTCCCGGCCAGGTAGATTCCCACATGGCACAGCAGATCTCTCCTGCCTCTCCCGGTGCTTCCCTCACCAGTGTATTTCTGTCCATCTGCCTGCTCTGCTCCCCACTCTGTCTCTGGTGAACCCTCTCGCCGCCCCGTGCCTCTGGCCTGTACCCCAGCTTGTATGTAAAAATAAATCTTAAAAACAAAAAAAGTAAAAAAGATGAACAAGTTAAGATGCTAAGTTTTAAGATGTTAAGATTTTCTAAGCTAGAAAATTCTACTATGAGAATAAAGCTTGAGCAAAGTGCGTTTGAAGTGTGTATGTTAAAGCATACGTGATTAAGCTGACTTGGGCCCGCAGGCAATGAGTATGGGGAGCATTATATATGTTATTTAAGGAAAGTAAGCTCAGGAATTGGGCCTCATTAGCATTCAAATGGCTACCACAAAGTCATCTGGAGAATAAATATACGTGTCTGTCTTGAGTGGTTAAGTTCATCAAGCTAAAGAAGAGTAGGCGCCAGCATGGGAAATAACTGAACCGCTGAGCAGCAGCAATTCGGTGGCTCCAAGTGATGAAAGGAAAGTGGTATGTATGTGTGCAAACATGAGTCCAGCACCACATTTTCAATGCCAATTGTGTCAGTATTTCTTTTTCTATTGTACAAAATCTGCTGCTGATTTGTTTTTCCTTTTTTAAAGGGACATAAAATTCTGTATTGGTTGAAGTAAAAAAAAATACAGCTATGCTTATAAAACTAAATGAGTTTGTGCCTTAAAGTAACAAAATGTATAAATTCGTATCATTGCTCGTATCTTATAATATACTTTATCCCATTTTTGTTGGAAGAGGCTAATATAGTTATTATAAAATGTAAATTCAAATATAAATTCCACAGTGGGAACTGAAATTATTATTAGAGTTTGAAGAAAGGAGAGAGATTTGTGAAATTATAGCTATTTATCACTAGACTTCATGTTCAAAGACATCTTTTCTAATGGTAATTATAACATTTGTGTGTGTGTATGATTTAGAAGCAAATATGTGATCAGAATTTAAGGTCATCACTGAATTATTTTACTAACATACTACTTTCACAGTTCTGTTCTATTAGTAATTTTATATTTTAAAAATAATTTCCTTAAATATGAAATCACTTAATTGGGTATTTCTTTTTTTTTTATAATATATATTTTTATTGTTATTTATGTCTTTTACATTTTGCATTCCCCTTGGGTAGCCCACCACCAATTCACCCGTGATCCATCTCCATGGTCCCTTGTGTTCTTTTCTATTCCATTTTGTGCCCTTTCCCTTCCCTCCCACCCGCTCCCTCCTCCCCTCCCTCCCCCCCCCCACTGATTGTCTCATTTCTTTTACTTATTGGTTAGGAAGGAATGACTGAAAGGCCCAAAGAATTCTCCTATCTATTTAGTTTATAAGTCAGAAGTTAAGGTAAAGTTCCCTTGACTCAGTCAAGTTCCTTAATACAAAGTTAACAATGTTTTCCTTAAAGAAACAAACTATTAGGCTGATCAAATCATCGCTGATTTTATGTGTCAGAGCACAATTTTTGAAGGATGTTTCAGTGTGATCTTTTCAATCTTCCTGTAATTTTCCCCTTTATCATGCCTCTAATTTGGGTTTTGAAGCTATCTTGCTATCTATGTTTCCCTTCTATCATGAGTGTGCTTCTAATATTGAAAATTATTGCTTAAACTCAACTAAACCAAAGTAAATTGTATTCTTGCTGCCTAAAATATCAGTCCTAAAGTGAAATTTTACTCTAATCTCTCAGTTTTATTATACCCAGAAGACTTTTTAAAAATGTCTTATAATCATCTGCCTACAGTCACTAATGCCAACATGTAGGCACTATCTCAGTTTTGGAAAGAATCTAAGCCTTGTTGGAGAGGAAAGTCATGACTGCAGTCAAAACCCAAGTTGACTCATTTCCCTTAGCATTATCTCCTCAAGTTCCAGTCATGTTGTCACAAATGGCAAGGATTTATCTTTTTAATGGCTGAGTAGTATTCCATTGTGTATATATACCACATTTTCCTAACAGCAGACAGTGTCACTTCTATGAGTAATATACAGAAATAAAACAAAGGGTCAGATAAAACTAAACCAATACAAACCCTAGAGATCTGACTGTAGAACTAAGAATAGTAGAGGGGGAAAAAGGGGAAAGAACAAAGAAGGGAGAGAACACAAAGAATTACGGTAGAGGACTATGCTGCTTTGGTGGTGGGTGTGGTGTGGTAACAAAACCTGAAAGGGGAGATTTGATGCCTTTGAAACACAACTTTGTGGGGTCTCCCTGGTGGCGCAGCGGTTAAGCCCTGCGCTGTGGAGCTGTCGGCAGTGGCGACGCAAGTTCGATGCCAGGCAGGGGAGATTCCCACATGGTGTAGCAGACCTCTCCTGCCTCGCCTGCTGCTCCCCTCAGCAGTGTATTTCTGTCGATCTGCCTATTCTGCTCCCCTCTCTGTCTCTGGTGAACCCTCTCGCCACCCCACGCCTCTGGCCTGTACCCCAGCTTGTATGCAAAAATAAAAATATAAATTTTTTTTTTAATTTTTAAAAAATAAAACACAACTTTGTGAACCCATGTTACTTTGATTAAAAAAAATCCAAGTTGATCAGCTGCTCTTCAAGTTCTACTTACATCCCAGTTCTAGTCATTTGATTTCTTCTTGAGATAAAGTCCTCACCTCATGACTCAGTTTTCTATCTGCACTCTGATATTAGTCCTAATCTTAATAACCAATCCAGCACTTTAGTGACTTCAGGATTATGATTCTGGTTTACTCATGTCCCTATATTTAGCACTTAAAATCTGATTTAAATGCCGTGCCTTAGAGCTAGCTTCCTGTATCCTCCTGTCTCTTGACAAGTACTAGCATGCCAGCTTACTATATCTCAGTACACTACTTCTTTATAGATGCCTGTTTTTTGTTGTTTGTTGGTTGGTTTTTGTGTCCTGTATGGGAACTATTTCACCGTCACAGTGTCTCCCTAGGCTGACCAGTTACCTGTCAGTTTCTCTCGAGATAACTGACTTCCTGCATGGCTGGACATCCTGCACACCAGCAACATTCCCTCAAGTAAGTACATCTAGTTCCAGGTCTAAACTCGCTAGAATTGGATCCCTGTCTTGTAATCAAACCTTCTGTGAAGAGCTATTAAACAGACAAAACTGAAATCCTCCATGCAAACTAACACTGTCTGCTCCAAGATCTCTTAGAAAACGGCCATCATAATATTCGATATTATATACTACACACTTGTTCAGAAAATTTCCACATATCTTGTCTTCTCAATGAAAATTATAGATTAATATCTCCAAAATCCACTAGACACGAAGCTATAAAAATGTAGATAAAATACGCATGGTCTTTATAAAAATACAACTTCATTTTACCATATGAAATGTATCTATCAAAAAAGTATAGTAACATGTCTGTTTAATCTATTAAAATATATTACCTATTAAATGAGTCATTATAAGCTTGTCATGTAGAAGATAACATTTTAAACACCACAAAAGAAAACCAGTATCTCCATTAAAATGACATTTAAATTAGTAGATGAACTATACAGAGACAAAGAAAAACCATCAGAATTACAAAGAAGAAAAATTATGACCTTGTGTCTTTCAACATCAATATATCTCAAAAATTGAAGTTAGGTTTAATTTGATTCATGCATTCCACTGGTGCTGGAAAATATTTTTATCTAGCAAAATGAAATTTTTCACACTAACTCCCTTAATCTGTCAGTTCACTTATAATCTAACTTGAAGACATGTTACTTCCTTAAATACACCTCACACTGTCCTCTCAAAATTTATCCATTTACATAATTTGACATAAGACATCAGAAGGAAATGCATAATAATGTATTTCAGAAGCACATCTCCTTCTGAAATATAATTTTTAGGATGACACTAGGAAAACAGTATCGGATAAAATATAAATCTTCCACACAATCCCCCAATTTCTAAAACACTCAAAATTGACAGTGACTCTTTCAAGAGGCAGTATGTCAAGGGTTTTTTTAAAATTTGAATCAGACAGAAATGTAATAAAAATCCTGATTCCACATTGTGTTTGCTATATGACCGACCCATAACAAGTTTTTCCTCCATTTCATCATTTGTCTGCATGACTGTACTTTTAAAAACATGAGTGAGTTCACTGAAATAATCTGCTTTGTAGTGTGCCTATAATATAGAAAATATCTAACAAACAGTAGCTAGCATTATTATCAACAATCACTATATTCCTATAGTTCTTGACCTTTCCTTTCATTTCACTTGTATTATAATTTCTGAAATGCCCTTGATGACATTTCTAACATTTTATCACAGACTCTACGTGTGGAGATGTTTCATATTTAACCAGACTATGATATTTTGCTTTTGCAAAAGGGTGTTGAGATACGTAGAAAAGACAAATGAGAACATTAAAAGGTGCATTTAAGTAATTTATTTCTTGATAATAAACAGGAAAATCTATTCTTTTATATGTATTATTTTGAAATCTCTTGCCCAGAAAGGCTGATGGATCATTCATCATTTCCTACTCTTTCAACATCTAGCACATCTATTTCCTCTGCTTTCCATATGACCTCCTAAGCTTTTCTGATTGTAGTGGCAAGCAGACTTTATCATGAATAAATTCAGATTTGGGACATAGAAGAAGAAAGGTGGTTAGATGTGACCTTAGTTCTCTATAGCCCATGGTTCTAAGGATATTCTTGTGCATCTTGAGAAAAGACTTATTACATCCCAGCTATATACAAGGCCAGGATGAACATTAGAGAAAATAAGTTAAATGGGCATGATCTGCCAGTTCTGGCAGGCATACGTAGGTGTTGATTACCTAGCATTTATCAAACATCCCTTGTGCTGTCTCTGCTACAACAAATCAAGGGTTCTGCTTTAAAAAAAAAAAAAAAAAACCCTGTGTCTTAATAAGACCAAAGAGATATATACAGGAAATACTGGACATAGATGTATTTTATGGTAAGGAGAGTAAACAAATAGAATACAAGCCTCCTTCTATCTCTGTTGTAGCCATATAACATTAGGATTGCTGAGTTAAAATGTTGACAGTGGAGAGAAATAAAAAAAAAATGTGGTGGTGAGAACAACTGCAAAAATATCCCTATCTTTTCTTTATTCAGAATTCCCTTTTTTATTTTTCATTTTTTCTTTTATCAGAAAACTTGCATTAAACATGCTTAATGTTCCCAGAATTGTACTTTCTTTGGGGAATGGAGGTTCAAAATAGAGTTCAACTCCTGCCTTCAAAAATCCAAAGGAGGGCCTCCCTGGCGGTGCAGCGGTTGAGCGCTGCGCTGTGGAGCTGTCAGCAGCTCTCGATGCGAGTTCGACGCCTGACCAGGGAGAATCCCACATGGTGCGGCAGACCTCTCCTGCCTCGCCCACTGCTCCCCTCAGCAGTGTATTACTGATCTGCCTGTTCTGCTCCTCACTCTGTCTCTGGTGAATCCTCTCGCCGCCCCACACCTCTGGCCTGTACCCCAGCTTGTATGTATAAATAAATAAATCTTTAAAAAAAAAATTCAAAGGAGACACATATACTTGAAATGACCCCTAAAGGGAGAGGAGAAACATACAATTGAAAAAACCAGTGAACTCTCCCATTAAAAATACCAAATTCAGGGCCTCCCCGGTGGCGCAGCGGTTGAGCACTGCGCTGTGGAGCTGTCGGCAGCAGCGACGCGAGTTCGACGCCCAGCCAGGGAGAATCCCACATGGTGGGGCAGACCTCTCCTGCCTCACCCCCTGCTCCCCTCAGCAGTGTACTTCTGATCTGCCTGTTCTGCTCCCCACTCTGTCTCTGGTGAACCCTCTCGCCGCCCCACGCCTCTGGCCTGTACCCCAGCTTGTGTGTAAAAAAAAAAAAGCTAAATTAAAAAAAAATACTAAATTCTACATGTTATCAAGCAGACAACAGGGACAGAACAAGAGTGGAAAACAAATCAGAGAAGATTGGAATAGTTTAAAAATTTGTGCATTCAATTAAATTATAAGTGAAGTTTTGGTATTAAATTTAAAACATTGTTCATATATGGATTTCTTTATATTTTCCTTATCATTTTTTAAATTGAAT
>PVIJ01024556.1:0-12079 GCA_004024925.1 Scalopus aquaticus
GAACTCACACAACTCAACAAAAAAAAAGCCAATAACCCAATCAAAAAATGGGCAGAAGAGCTCAAAAGGCACTTCTCCAAAGAAGAAAAGCAAATGGCCAACAGATACATGAAAAAATGCTCAACATCACTTATAATCAAGGAAATGAAAATCAAAACCACTATGAGATACCACCTCACACCTGTGAGGATGGCACACATTAAAAATATAGGCAACAACAAATGCTGGAAAGGATGTGGAGAAAAAGGAACTCTTCTACACTGCTGGTGGGAATGTGAACTGGTCCAACCATTATGGAAAGCTGTATGGTGATTCCTCAAACTGCTAAACATGGAGCTTCCATACGACCCAGCAATCCCACTTTTGGGAACTTACCCAAAGGATACAAAAACACTAATCCGAAAGGATATATGCACCCGTATGTTCATTGCAGCACTGTTCACAATAGCAAAGGTATGGAATCAACCCAGATGTCCAAAAATAGATGATTGGATCAAGAAGATTTGGTACATATACACAATGGAATACTATTCAGCATGGAAAGAAGATAAACACATGCAATTTGCAGCAACATGGATGGAATTAGAGGGGATCATACTCAGTGAAATAAGCCAGAAAGAAAGAGAAAAATATCGAATGGTTTCACTTATAACAGGACTATAGGGAGGCCGGGTGGGAGAGAGACAATCGGTGGGGGGGTGGGGGGGAGGGAGGCGGAGGGAGGGAAGGAAAAGGGCACAAAATGGAATAGAAAAGAACACAAGGGACCATGAAGATGGAACATGGGTGAATTGGTGGTGGGCTACCCAAGGGGAATACAAAATGTAAAAGACATAAATAACAATAAATATATATATTTATTAAAAAAATAAATAAAAAAAACATAATTCCAGAGGATAGACCAAGGTGTTAGCAGAGGAGGTTCCTTGCTTTGCTGCCAATGGGATCATCTAACAGCTAATCAGAGGGAAATTACACCTAGAGAGACTGGTGACTGGAGTGAAACTGAAAAACTCCTTGGAACTCTAATTCAATATGGACTGCAATAGAGAGAGGAGAAGAAGAGACTCATACTTCACTGAAGTCATGCTTCATTAAAAAGATGTAGATGGAGAGATAAATCCCTGAGCCAGTGGTCTGGGGCAGCAGATACCCAAGGGACTGCCAGCTTAACCAGTAGCCTTGAGAAGGGGAGTGCTAAGCTATGTGGAAGTGCATGCCCTTGATTGAGGGTCAACATGTACGAAGGAGTTAAGGTACCTTACTAAGGCCAGGCCAGGTACCTTAGTAAATGCAATAAAGACAGTGTTCTGAATAGAAAGAAGCTCCTCTACCCCTTAAGATGAATACATACTTCGTGACGTGCCCTCAGAGTGCACAGACTGCAGAGTCTCAGATCCAGAATCCCAGTGAGGGATTGATTGATGGCCACCACTATAAACTAGCCCTCCCTCTACCTAGCGCATTGCAACAGGAACCAGATCACTCTAGCACCCTCCCCCTCCTCTGATTCAGCAACTACAAGGTCAGGTCTCAGTCTTACAGAAGCCAGTAAGGGACAAAAAGTAAAAACAAATAAAACCATAATGCAAACCACTATGCAAGGGAAAAGAACCCTCATACATTGTTGGTGGGAATATAGACTTGTGTAGACCTTATGGAAAACAGTATGGCGTTCCCTTTAAATATTAAAAAATAGATCTACCATATGTTCCAGCAGGTCCACTTGCAGGTTTCTACCCAAATAATACAAAATCACTAATTTGAAAAGTTATATGCTCTCCTATGCTTATTGCAATACTCTTTACGATAGCCAGGTTATGGAGACCACCTAAACGCCCATCGACAGACCAATAGATTAAGAAAATATGGTACATATGTACAGTAGAATAATGCTTGTTATAAAAAAGATAAACTCTTGCCACTTGCTACAACTTGGGTTGAACTGGTTATGCTAAGTGAAATAAGTCAAAAGGAGAAAGACAAATACTGGATTGTGACACTTAAATATGGAATATAGAGAAACAGAACAAAGGGTCTGAAAAAGTGAAAGTAATAGCAAAACTTAGATATCTGACTGTAGAACTGCCAGAGGTGAGAGCAGGTCTGGACAGAATGAAGAGGGGAGGAAGTACAGTGGACTATGGTGGAGGTCTCGGTGAGCGTGCAGTGTGGTAACATTACCTGAAAGGGGACATCGGGGACCTTTAAATCTCAGTTGACAACACTGTAAACTAATGATATCACAATAAAGAATTAAGTTATTAGTAATCTATTATAAAAAATGTCATCAATACATAAGTAAAAAAAATGGAAAATAAACATTGTAATTCTTTTTTTAGAGATGTGAATGAACATTAATGTTTTTTAAATTTTGTTTACTTTTGTATAGAAGAACCTGGGGTATAGGCCAGAGGTGCCAAGAATGAGAAGATCCATCAGAGTCAGAGTGGGGAGCAGAACAGACAGATCTACTGAAATACACTGCTGAGGGGAGCAGTGGACGAGACAGGAGAGGTTTTCTGCGCCATATGTGGGTTAACTCCCTGGTGGGGGATAGAACTCAGGCCTCTGTGGTGGGCCTTTGTGGTGATAGCCTTGAGATTTAACCGTTAGGCCACCAGGGAGGGCCTGAACATTAAATTTGATCTTGACCTACAATTCATTTTTTTCACTTTGAGATTTTATGTATTATCTAACTCAAGTTAAATAGGGTGTTTAGTCCTTCAAATCATAGTTCTCTTAACTTCTTTGAATTACAAATTTAGATTTCTATGTGAAGAATCAAAAAACATGTTTACCTAGGAAAATAGTACTTAGAAGTATTTATTTAGAATAAATTAATCTCTAGGTCACTACAGTAGCATTTATTATCATATGGCAAACTGTATTAGCAATCACTGAAGTACATTATTGACATTTTCTGACCATTAATTAGCCAACAAGAGATTATGGAGTTGGATGTGTTTGTGAAATTTAAAATATTTTCTGTTATATTTGTGTATATGATTTAACAGACCACATAATTTCTATTGCCTTAGAAACATTTCATTGATAGCCTAATGTTTTGCATATTTTACTGCTAAAGAGAATTATCTTATTTATTCTCACCATAACTCTGAGCTAGATTATCCTGTTACCTCCAGTTTACAAACAAGGACATCGAGACACACTAGACTGAGTAGTATTTTCAATATCATACTCTAAATGGGCACTTAACCAGGTGTGACCTCAGAACCAGGCTTTTACTTCTCCCAAATTACAATCACCCATCTAATAGCATGTTTTGGACTGTGGAATTAGCTTGAGCAGAATAAGGAGAGAGTGACTGAACTCCAACGAGAAGGAAAGGCCTCTGCCAAGGCAGAATGGTAGAAGAGTAAAGTGGAAACAGAGACCCATTATTACAAAACCCCAGAATGCTGGACATATGAGTAACAATAGGCAAAACTGAAGGGTGGCAGGGATGAGTGTGAGGAATTAGGTTGGAGATGGAGACTACTTAATGTCACGGTAAGCAACCAGCTTTAAGGAATAAATACAACAGGCTGTGTTGCCTTGCGGGGCGGCAGTGTTGGAAGTGGTGCGGGATGAGGGAAGCATTACTCAAAGCCCATGTGGAGCAATGTGAAACCTAGAGGGGCTACATTTGAAGTAATGTGCAGCCCCCATCCAAAGGCAGTCCCATATTTATTAGCATTGAATACAAAGGTGGGCAAGTACATAGGGGGTGCACATGTGTGGGTGATGGAACTAGGGATGTGAGCTAGGGAGAGTGACCAGGGGCTATTGCCTGGGGGGCTCCATTTTTCCTGCCAGTCAAAGCGTATTATCTCTATTCTAATATCTGCCTGCTGTTATCAGCAGATTCTGGTTTTCCAGTATGTTCCTCATAGCAAGATTTTTGCCCTTGGTGAGAGACCCCGCAAGACCCTACACCAAGCAGACAAGCAGGAGCTCTGGACACCAAAACATCCCCAACAATAAAAGGGGCTGGGGATCCCACAGGTTATAGGATAATATCCTTCATTCAATGTCATTTCATTATAATGATGAATAGGAAAAAACCAACAATCCCTGTGGTTGAAGATGAAAGAAGTGACTTTTGAGGAACTGTTTTCCTTATAGTCACTTCACTTAAAGTCAGTTACAAAAACCCATCCACACTATTGAGATCTTACTGTACTGATTTTGTTCACTTAATTTGCTTTACACTAGAGCCATAATAAGCTGACTGTGGTAACTTTCAATATTCTACAATATTGTGCTTTCTCTCGTACAACCTAAGATTGTATTGATGCTATCTTTTTTATTTGGTTTAATTGATTATGATTTCCAAATTATTCTTTTGATCATAATTTTTCTTAATTATAAGTGCCTCTTTTGTCTACTTTGTCTTTTTCTTCCTTGATTGTGGCTAAGATAGTACTGTAACCACAAGTCCAACAAAACACTTACTTCCCTTCCCACCTTATCCTATACTTATTTATATTCCCTTTAGTAGTTCAGTTGGAATTCTAAATATTGCATGGTATTTTATTGTTTTTCTTGACAGAAAGTGGGAGTTTTTGGATTTTGGGGAGAAGAAAACTTAGTTTTCTACATCTGACCTCTGTTTCCTTTATAAAATGACATTAAAGAAATGAATTTAAGACAGAGGTTGCAGCTCCCCCACCCCAGCCCCCTCTTTATAAATTTCCCTGCCCACATGCCTCCTCCAAATCTTTTTCCAAGTCTCTTCCAAATCTTTTCCTTTTTAAGATTTATTTTTATTTATTTATGAATACAAGAACTGGGGTGTAGGCCAGAGATGTGGGGTGGGGGTGTGGTGAGAGGATTCACCGGAGACAGAATAGGGAGCAGAACAGACTGAAATACACTGCTGAGGGGAGCAGCGGGCAAGACAGGAGAGGTCTGCTGTGTCATCTGGGTTAACTCGCTGGCCAGGGATCGAATTCGTACTGCAGTGACTAGTGATATCTTGATAGGGCTGAGACTTTAACCCCTGTGCCACCAGGGAGATCCCTCCTCCAAACTTTCTTCCAAGTCTCCTTCAAGTCTTCTGTAGCTTCCCTTCACCACTCAGCTCCACCCCTCATTACGTGGGGCCAGGAACATGGAACCTCCCCTTTTAATGGAGATGACACTCTTACAATAATAGAGACTAAGGTCATTAAAAGATAGTATGTAAATATCTTTGGAAGTGAATATATTATTTCTAAGAAAGCCTAAATGATCATAAATAAACCTAAAATTGATACAACTAAACATTCCGTAACCATGGATGAAATTTAAAAATTTATCAGAGTCCAGCAAAATGGTAGAAGAGTGAAAGTAATGGGCTCATCTCCTCCACATATTTACAACCAAATTATTCCTACACCATAGACAACAGTCTTAGGATGATGAGGAGATGATGCTCTCATGCACCAAGTGGGAAAGCATGGCAAAGGGGTTAGGAAAAACTAATTTTATTGTGTTTGGAGCTTTATAGGGCAATGCAACGCAAGAGTGGAGGAATGAGTACTAGATGGAGCCTGTTTGCTGTTGTTGAATGAAGGGCTCACACATACACTGAGGATTTTAGAACCCAGGGTTTGTGCTGGAGAGGGGGGCACACACAGTCAGTGTGCAGCACAGAAGAAACACCTCAGGAGTAGGGGTGCAGAGGCTGATAGCCCACCAGGAGAGCAGATCTGACACCTGCAAATGCAGACACTATACTGCCAATAGCAACTAGGCTACTAACCTAGAGCTGGAGTGTGAAACCCTGTACCCCTAAATAGGGGAGCTATGGCAATGGACAGTCTTAGTGACTGTGGGTATTGTAAGTGAACAAAGTGGGTTCTCTCCTCAACCAAAATGCCAAACTCTGAACTGTGAGAATGTCTTTTGACAAAGCAGTTTATTTGAGGTAGCCACCCAGGGAGTTGGCAGGACGGGCATTCTACAGCCTGGCTCCCTGAACGGTGGGAGGGCTGTGATCATATATGGGAGGGAGAAGAAAGTGAGGGCTTTGGGATGTGAAGGGAATGGGGGCTTCACGTTTCCAGGTCTGAGTATGTACGGGATGTCTGTGCGTAGGACTCACGGTGTTGAGTTTTCTCAACAGAGAGTGTCTCCTCTAGACCATCACCTGGAGGCAACCATCAGCAGACATTTGTTTTGATATTACTAATAACCTCAGGGATACAGAGAGTTTTTGTTAGAGATGTAACATGATCAATTTTCAGGTTCCTGGGAATGCAATTGGAGAGAAATGCTTTAGTCCAGAGTTAAAGGTTAATCACCAGGAGGGGCATGGGGAAGAGACAACAAAGGGCAATTAGGTTGAAATTCCATTAGGTTCCTAATTCTTAATCTAGGGGAGTTTTTGTACAAAGGGGAGGGGATTTAGCTACAGTGTGGGTGTAAGTTAGTGATCATCATCTTTAGTTTTTGCTAACAGGACTTGGGTTAGTGGGGAGTAAAAAACTGGAGGTGGTGAGGGGAAGGAGCTAGATTGACTGTTTTTGATGATGTCTGAAAGTTAAGAAATACTGCTTTCAGATTTATTTTCTGGCATATATGAATGAAAACCAATACAGCATTTAGACAGGTAGGAAGCAAATGAGACTATTAAGGTGAAAAATCCAGAATACAAAAATCATCTCGTTGGAAGGTCATCTTAAGTAGAAGGCTATCTTTTCAGGCTAATGACATCACTTACTTGCACGTATACATTTCTCATGTTCATATTTTTGACATTTTATCTTGGCAACTTTGATGCTTATGTGAGACTCAAGTTTGAGATGCAGAGAAAACACTCACTTCAAGAATGCTTGTAGGCTTCTTGATGAATTTACTATTGGTCTTTCCATCCAAGGAGGCTTTAATAATAAATCTCAGTCTCTTAACAGCAATATCAAAGCACTGATGCTCTTCCTCTCCTACAGGAGATCTACGCCCTCACACATGATATTGTGTCACATCCTAATCCAGCACACCGAGCAGTTATTCAGTTCCTACAGCAGCCTGAATGAATCACTTTATCAGCCTTCAAAGTCAGAGTTACAAGCAGAATAGCTTAAGGAAGTTTCAGTCTTCAGTCATCCTGCATAAAATGATTTAACTGGATTCAGAGGGCAAAAATTCAGTTCTTACATGAGCAAAGGAGATGCAATTTATAGTTTTTTTCCCCTTACAAGTGCAGAAAGAAATCTTTGTTAAATGTACTGGATATGTGTTTACAATTGGTTTTGAGGTGTTTTGAGTATTTTATTACAATGATAATTGAAAAGTAAAGTTTGAGAATTATGTATTTTTATAATAGAAGAAATTAAAGGCTGACATTTTAATGTTTTCTCTGCTGTATTCAGATATGCTTTTTTGAATAGGCAGATGTGTGAACCACAATATGATTGTACACCCTAATCCTTGCAAATGTGAGTGTGATGAAACACTACTATCATGAATATACAGGGCAAAAGAAACTTGTGATAAAATTAAAATTGTTAAGCGGTTGAATTTGTGATAGAATATTCTGGACTATATTGTTGGGTCCACTGTAATCACATAAACTTATAAGGAAAGGAAAGAATTTGGGACCCCAGGCGGTACAGTGGAGAGAGCACATATTTGGATGCATATCCTGCTAGTTATTAGCTCTGATACCTTGGATATGTCACTAAAATACTCTGAACATGTTTCCTCATGTGCAAAATATAAAATCTGCAAAGTGTTTTCCATAAGATATAAATTAAATAGAGTAATTCACAAGAGGGGGTATATACAATGTGTTCGACAAATATTAATTTCCTTCTCTAATGCACTGAGAGCCAGAACATGCAAAATTCTATGATTGATAATATAGTGGATACATAAAATATATAAAATTTTACCCTTTATGGAGTTTGAAACCTAATTAGGGATAGATGACATATACTGTAGATATTGCATAGCTACTCCATATATATTGAATATATATACACATATACAGATTATTATTATTTATAGAGAGTGAGCAGAGATGTCACTTTAGAATAATCATCTAGAATTTAAAGAAAATTGTATCTCTTTGAAATTAATATTGGAATTATATCCAATAGTAGAACCTACAGAAAAGTTTTTATTATTTTTATTTTTTTATTAACATGCCTTTGCTTCCTTTGACTTCCTAAATATCAAGTTTTATGAACTGAAAAGCGCGTGCTCTCTCTCCTTAGTATTGTACTCACAGCCCTCCCGCAGTCGCAGTGTGTGTGATGAATAGATGGAGGGAGGAATGTTTGTTTTCCCAGCGTGTAGTTCTCTCTGCACCTGCTCCTCTGTATCACTTCACTTGAAAACACAGATAATTTCCCCCTGTGGCGACTGTTTTCAGAATGTGCCAAACAGAACCAGACAAATGAACCCACTCTAGATGAATAAAAAAATCAAAGGGATTGGAAAGGGAACCATCCCAGGAACCCTGGGTCTTTTCAGATTCAGATCCGAAGTCTGTGAAGGGAGCTGCCTAACCCGGGTTGCTGCCTATACTCTGGCAGGAGCGCGGCCGGCGAACTGGGGAGCACCGAACCTCCTAGTATAGCGGAATTACAGCACTCAGGGCTGCTCCTGGCTTGGGAGTCTCACTGTGAACGTGAAGGGGCTCCCGTTCAGTCATTCTAGCTTTCATTTCTTCACTCCCCTTGGCTCTCCAAGGATCTGCATTTCTGGGCCAGGTATTCACTCCGCGATGGAGACCCTACACGCGATTTTGATTTCTATAGGTCGCTGTAGGGAGAGCCACTTGCAAATACTTCGGTTCTGAAAGAATTTTAATATACAGGCATGAAAACCAAAGTAAGAGCACTCAACAGACATCAAGAAAATTTTGTACATCTCTGGCATAGCAGGGAGAAAATGACTTAACATTTCATGCCTGCGAACAGGAAGGGCTGTCTTTATTTCCAGTAAGGAGAGACATTTTCATTTTAGCTGTGAACTTCTGTAGCAAATGACTAATGCAGGGTTAACGTGTTAATAAGTTTTATACCAGGAAAGACAGAATATTTAAGAAGAGATGTTGCAATCTTTTTTTAAGGAAGATTATTTCTGATTAATCTCTTGAAACTATTCAAGAGTAAACTAATTTCACTAAAAAAGCAAAAGAAACAAAAAAAAGTCTCAGAATTGACATTTTCTCTTGTAATAATCAAATAGTAGTATAATAACCATGAGGCCCTCCTAATGGGCTTATCTAAATACTACCTCGATTAAAAATAAATTTAAAAAACAATCATAAGGCCCATGTGTAGCTGGTCAAGGATATTAGTAAATAATTTCTAGTCTGGCTAATCTCCTAATCTGGATAAGAGACAAACTAAACAGAGTAAAACAAAGTTATCATTTTTTTGAAACAGCATATTTATATTTCATTATGAAATTCATATAGGTTCACCAAGAAACATTTTCAAAATGAACATAGGTATTAAATGCCTACTGCAACCACAGCAAAAGAAATCACCACATGTTCTGCAATGTGACTAGAGAGCAGGGACCATAGTGTGACCTTGTGTTTGTATAAACTAGGTCAGCAGGGGCCTCCCTGGTGGCACACGGGGTTAAGTCTAGGCACTGTGAAGCTATCAGCAGCCACTCCTGCACTAGTCTGATCCCTGGCCAGGGAGCTTCCCACATGGAACAGCAGACCTCTCCTGTCTTGCCCACTGTTCCCCTCAGCAGTGTATTTCTGTCAGTCTACCTGTGCTGCTCCCCACTCTGTCTCTGGTGAATCCTCTCACCACCACCACCCCACCCCCTACACCTCTGGCCTACACCCCTGCACTTGTATGCATAAATATATAAAATAAATATTTAAAAAATATAAAAAATAAATTAGGTCAACAGTTCTCAAACTTGATGGAATTGGTTGACCCTGGAACTAAAATACAAATAATAGCAACCAAAAAATATACACCTACTAAGGTAGATTCTCCAGGTGTTTGTTTTTGCTGTCTGGATTTTCAGAAACTGCATGGGTGATTCTGATGCATAGGCATGGATGAAAATAGCTGGATTATACACTAAAAATGATAAAAGCAGTGATTAGTCAATAAATGCAAATGATAATGAATCAAAAGGAATTGGAGTATATAAACTAGATACATAATTTTTTTTTCAACTGCAGAATATGATCTCACCCTGTAAAACTCTAAATCAGCAGCACAGATTTCCTCTACACGTATCACTCTTTGGTAGGGGAGGTCCCGTCTTAATCTTCTTGAAAGTTTTCATATACTTCTAGTTCCTGACCATAAACTTTTAGCATAAGATGCCTGTGTTTTGGTTGTGGGTTCAGACATCCTCATTCCCTGACAATACACAGGCTTGTATAATCTTTTTCCTTATTTCCAAACGCCTGACTTTAAATTCTGAATTCAGTATATCTCCTGTGTTACTTTTTTCCTTGGAAACGGTATTTTGTGTTTTTGTTTCTTGTTTTTAGTGTTTTAGTGGATTGCAATGTGATAGACAGTTTCTCACAGGCTTTGGCTTCTGGTTTTCTTCCTCATAGAAATTCCTTCCTCTTGACATGTGCTGGTGAAATCAGCCAGACTAATCACTTTGGTCTATCCAAAGATTAACATGCTTACGCATAAGTTTCCTTAGAATTCAGAATCTAAGCCATACAAAGCAATTCAATAAAAGTGCCCTATTAGAGATTTTCTTTGGAGGTTCTCTTTCATTCTTCAAGATCTTATGCATAGCTTTACTTGCTCTGAAAAATAGCCTTTTATTAATTCATTAACTAATATAGATCAAGTATTTATATGTCCCAGGTACTAGTTGGAGTTCTAGAGATATACTCCCCAATAAAACCTACATTGGCCCTGCATGCACGAAGGCTACAATTAGTGGGGCCATACAGAAAAGAAACCAACAAGTATGTACAATGAGATGGTGACTAGTGCAGTCAGGGACAATAGAGCTACTTATGAATATGTAAGGGGATATATTTTATATAAGATTTTTATGGAAATCTGATTTTGATGCCTATGTTAATAGTACATGCAGATATAGATGTATGACAAAATGAGTTCTGAATGTAGCTGGAACACAGTGGCAACAAAATGGGTAGGAACTGAGATCAGTGGAGATAATGGGGCAAGATCAACTGCGCCCACGCAGACTATAGCTAGGACTGGAGAATTTACAAGTTATTGGAAGGCTTGAACACAAGAGCAACAGTATCTGATTATTTTTTTTTCAGGGGGACACTGATTGCTGAGAGGAGAACCCACAAAAGGGGCAGCATATGGGTTATTGCAAACACTTAAGTGAAGGTTAATGTGAACTTGAATGGGAATGGTGGGGGTGGAGGTGTGATAAAATGTCAGATTTTGTGGATAGAGTTCTCAAAATTTATGGACTAACTGGACAAAGTTGTGACAAAAAGAAATGAAGGAGAACTTTAAGGAATTTCCTGTTTTTCTTTACTACAAAAAATGCAGCAGCAAATATATTTTTGAACATGTTTCTGTGCAAATGTGGAGTGTCTCTAGGGTGTGTATTGTGGAGTATAATTTTGAACAAGTTTGCATATGTTCTAATTACTAAATATTTCAATAGCACATTCTAAAATGGTTATAACAATTGATATCCAACTGTTTATGGCTGTCTTAGTCTGTGTGGGCTGTTATAGCAGTATATCATAGACTGACTGACTTATAAACAACAGTTTCTTACAGTTCTGGAAGCTGGGAATTTTAAAATAAAGGCACCAGCAGATCCAGGGACTGATAAGCGGCTACTTGCTAGTTCACAGATGACTGTATTCTTATTTTCTCCTCACACGTCAGAAGGGACTAGGGACCCCTCCAGTGTCTGTTTAATAATGGCAATTCCATTCTGATTATGGAAAAACATGGCGGCGAACAGACGCTAGGATCAGTCTCTCCTGCAAAAAATCGATTCTTGGAGAAAAATATCCCTAACTTTGAGAGCTGTCTCAACGAGAACCGGATACCCTACGCAATACAATCGACCCTGGGGTGCTTTGGACTTATAAATAAACTGAAGAGTCGGAGTAAAGAGAAGAGAGGGGACATCTAATCCC